>JALPQI010005118.1:0-65711 GCA_025490895.1 Thaumatotibia leucotreta | reverse complement strand
ACTCTAGAACAATATCAAAAGGACATGTAGTAAGAAATATTTTACAATTTAATTTATAACGTCAATTTGACATAATTCCTGACTAGTCTAGGGTTCTACTCGTAATTTGTTGAGCGAGTGTAGTTTATGTATAATTCTTGTTTACGTATTATTATAAGCACTAGGTTATCACTGTTATCAGATGTCACAGCTCATTTTCAAGATTCATGACGATGAGTTAACTTCATAAAGACTTATAAAGACTTACAAAATTAAAAGAAATATAATTTGAAAATAAATTTCAACATCTTATAAACAATAATGACTATACGTAGTTACTACTACGTAATAAAATATTAGTAGTGACTACTAAGTATAGTCATTATTATTTATAAGATGTTGAAATTTATTTTCAAATTATATTTCTTTTAAGGCTTTATAAGTCTTTATGAAGTTAACTCATCGTCATGAATCTTGAAAATGAGCTGTGACATCTGATAACAGTGATAACCTAGTGCTTATAATAATACGTAAACAAGAATTATACATAAACTACGTACACTCGCTCAACAAATTACGAGTAGAACCCTTAAATAGTGCTTAGTGCAACAAATACCTCACGTGACAAAAAGTGAGGAACATGACATATTTTAAAGAACCCATTCAATTTGAAAAAGTACTTACACGATGAAGACACAGTGTAACGTTAGTAAAAGAATAGTGCTCCTTGACATATCGGGAACGAAATAAATCGTAGTAACTGGCGTACTAGACGTGGGCGATTCTGCGCCAGAGTTTAGAGATAAAGAAAGTACTTTAGAAAAGTGTTACTTGAAAGACGGGGTCGTACGGAGTAGTACACCTGCTTGGCATTTGGCCATAGTATACGTAAAATATATCCCCAGCTATTCTTGTAAACAAGCAAAAGAGCCGCCAGCTAGTAAACGGTTACTATGCCTATAAACGGCTGCAATTTTATTGCAAGTCTGCTCACTATCAGCCTAAATGAGTCCACTGCTGAACAAAGGCCTCTGCTATTACCTATGCGTACGGACGCATTAGAAAATAGGTATGTACCTAAATGCCCATAATCGCCACGCTGTGAAAGCGATTAGGCGATCGCAGTAGTGTGTCCACTATGATGACTCTGCTGCCCATCATCAGTATTAGATAAATATAGTCAATGTCACTTCAATCCGTTAGTCGACTCTTACGACACTCACGGGAGGAATTGGGGTGGTGGCTAATGTATTCTTACTGCCGTCACCACACGGCCAGGGCTGTCGCATACAGTGAATCATTATTATGTCTTGAACCTAAGGTAACTAAAATTAAACAAAATAGCAGCTCTGCTATAGGCGCACTATTGTATTTGTATTACCGCCTGAAAAATCATTTTTTCTGTCACCAAGAAGCAATTACATTTTAGAAGTACGTTAGAACTTAGAAGCGTTTATATTGTGGTCAGCCGTTATGACAACAACTGATGTGAAATAATTAATTTTAACTACAGTCATTATGAAGGTCGCCGGGACACGCTGGATGCAGGTCGCATCTAACCGGTACATGTGGGGGAGGTCCAGAGGGGAGGCCTATGTTCAGCAGTGGATGTCCTATGGCTGAGATGATAATGATGATGATGACAGTCATTATCCCTATTGCCAAATCGTTTTTGGGGGTATTTTCGAACTCGAGTTAGAGGTCTTTATTTATCATATGGTCGCAGGCTCTTTTTTCTATAATAAGACGAATGCATCACCAATTCCAACTGAACGAGATAAAGGAATCCAGAACCGAATAAAGCTGCCCGTTCACAATCACTTCCACTCACTCGCACTCACTCCATCACCTCGGATTCCGGTAAGGGATTGCGTTGCTACTGGCCGCGCGAGTTTGCGACAGTAGGTTTTACCATAGAAACCATTGCAAAAAAGCGGCCAATTTTTATTTTTTGTCAATCTGTCTTAAGTTTTAATGTATTGAGTATGATCGCTATCTGCATTGTCAAAAAAATTAAGTTGTTCGTTTTCTGGATAACTGAGGTCAATTATTACTACAAATACAATGCATAAATTGTATTTGATAGAGTTTCAAGTACGACATTGTATTCGAACCAAGAGTATAACTCCATCTCGTTGTAAGTAGTGTTCCAAAATGTTTCTTTATTCAATTATAATATTATCGATGCTATAATAAACTGTGAATCTCGTGCCTAAATTTTTTTCATTGATTTCAAGCCAAACATGGTTGAAATAGTCTCGGAAGATCGCACTTTTTTGGTTGTAAAATTTTTGCATTGAGACTTTTAGGCGAATCTTTTTAAAGAATCAATATACCTTCACATGGCTGTTAACTAAGTACATGGAACTATCGCTTTACAGTGGAAACAGATTTTACGATGGCTACTTTATTTCGTGGACAAGCATTATTACATTTATTCTATTTTTTTAAAAAGCTCACCACAGACCATAGCTGGTTGCGTCGAAGGAAGAAGTAGTAGAGGTAGGGCACCTAAACGATGATCAGATGTGACTCGTGACACCACAGGCTTCAAGATCTAGGGGGCAATTTTGCTAGTGCAAAACAGAGGGAGGACAGCAATTGTAATGAAGTTTACTGTGCTGATGGTCACGACTCTCAGTTTTGGGGAAACTAGCTACAGAGAAGAAATATGTTTTGACTTGGACTTGTTTTTCTTCACCCGAGCTCGGAAGTCAATCGGAACGTCGCAAGATTTTAGTCGCCAAATGGCTCTAGGAATTGCACTCCAAAGCTCCCCGGACACTGCTTTTACGTGATTCGTCTTGTGAATTGGTCGAATAAGTGGTGTTACGTGTGTACTATCAGCAACGTGTTTTGATCATTCGTGGATCTTATCTGCTTGCAATAAGGTATACCTATGGGTATACCTATGGTTATTGATTAGTGTCAATGGTAAGGAGAAATACCTAAGCGTGGAGAATGAAATATATGACTTAGAAGTGGAATGCAACATACATTTGTGACGTTTTGCTTAATACTATATGTTGTTACTGTATACCTGGGGCAAGGAAAGTAAACGCCAAGTTATTGCATTACTCAAATTATTTTACACGTGTTCTACACAAAGGACATAATCCTCAATTAATTTTTGTGTCCTACCTAAGGAGCATAAGCCTCAATCAATTTTTAACTCTACGTCGATTAGACAAATTTGACATAATGTAGGCGGTTCATTGTCGGTTCGAAAAACAACAGTTTTCCACTCGGTGGTCAAAGGTTAACAGCTTTTATAAATCTATGCTACGATTCTATTACATAGATAGGGTTGCAGAACGGGGAACCTAGTTGTACCAGTAATTGTTTTATCGCAAAATTAGTACAGGAACTCCTCAACTTTTTGGATGTCCACCTAAAAGACGATAACTTAAATCTGACAATGACCCAGGCACAAGGCTGAATTGTGTTGGGGAATCCGTCGCAAAAGCGAAAAATGAATTGACGCTTGGGCAGGGTAACGTCGCGGCCACGACATCGGTCTAAGGCGACCGGCTTAGCGGAAAACGTATGGTGCTCCCTCCAAATATGTGAGTAACTTAGACCATAGACGCCGTTAATGAATTTCTAGATGAATAATAATTGTTACGAATAATAAATATTTATTTTGTTAATTTATTTTTTTATGGAATTGTTTATTATTGTGATGAAATGATTTAAATGTATGTTTACTATGTTATTGACGGTGTATGATTAATATCAATAAATGTCTTGTCTTGTCTTGTCTTGTCTTGGTTGCACCTTTTATGTGCTGCCAAATATACATGTTTAGTTAAAAAATAAAAACATTTTTTTTACTAAATCTAATAATCGTAATAATTATAATTCACTAGATGACCCGGTGAACTTCCTATCGCTTATCTAATTTTCCATTATTCCTACCTTACCTTTCCTGGACTTACGAATATTTCAAGACCAAAATTAGCCAAATCGGTTCTGCCGTTCTTGAGTTTTAAGCAGACTAACGATCAGCAATTTATTTTTATTTATGTCGATTATGTCACTAACTACCTACTTCAAAACACAAATAAATCATTTAATATTTTCACAAAAACTTGGCCCATTTCGTTTACAATCCAGCACACTAGTGCAGTCACAATTTCAAACAGAAAATCTACGGTTCCAAACAATCTGGCCACATTTATTCCGCTAATGCATAGCCGTCACACATTGCGGCTACTGCATATTCATAAAGCGACGCATGCTTTTCACTTTTGCGTCCGGGATATGTAATTATGGAGCTGGGTTCTGATAGTGAGCTGAGTGGAGTTTAATGAGATTTTAAATAAAGAACCAAAGCCGGAATGATTTTACGTTTTTGTGGTAGGTAATACAACACACTTATCTTCGGGGATAGTACAATACCGCGTAACTAACAAATTCAGTTGGCGTCAATTTGAGTGTCAATTGTTTTGATATTTGAACTCTATCTGCTTTGGTAGTTACGCGGTATTGTACTATCCCCGACGATATACCATCAGCCTATCTCAGTCCACTGGCTGGACGTAAGCCACTCCTATCAACGTATTGATGCATTAGGAGGTAAATACCTATAATCGCCACGGTGGTCAAGCAATTTGAGAATCGCAGCAGTGTGTCCACTATAATGATGCTGCTGCCGATCAATGTTCTATAAACCAATATTCATTGACACTTTCATCTCTTAGTCAGCTCTTACGACAGCCACATAAAGAATTGGAGTGGTGACCGAAGTATTCTTACTGCTGTCATACCATACGATTTTTTTATACAGTCGCCTTCAGATATATCGCACCGTCCGGATCACTCAAAAATATCTGAACATGTCTCTAGCGTTATGTCAATAAAGATATGTTCAGATATTTTTGACCGTTCTGGAAGCTACGATATATGTGGCGACTGTGCCACAGCGAAGCTTCAAGGCCTCTTTAGCAGGAACTCGTTTTAGGTTTGAACGGAAAGTCATTAGCCGTACCACCGTACGGGTATGTCATACGCAGAGATCAAGATCACATTTTCAGAAAAACATTAGAAGAAGATCCTAAATAAAAATAACATACCCGAATTGAGAATAGAAGAAATGACTTCCTGGCGCAGGCGTATTAGGCGAGCTGACTCCGTTTAATACAGGAATTCGCATAGAAAAAGAAGACTGAGATGGCAAATAATCACACAGCCCTCCTAATGTTCCAACGATAAAAAACACATGGAGAGTCATTCTCTGCTTCGGCTCAAGAGTAAAGTTCAATAATTATCACTTGTGAGATTAGGATCGTCGATGATTGGCAAAGCACATCGTCATCATCATCATTACAGTCGAAGGACGTCCACTGCTTAACATAAGCCCCCCCCAAAGATTGCCAGAATGACCGGTCATGCGCCACCCGCATCGAGCGGACACCTGCGACCTTTACTAGATCATCAGTCCACCTTGTGGGGGGCCTACCCATGCTGAGTCTTCCGGTACGTGGCCGCCACTGAGAACCTTTCATTCCTTTAATGTCATAAGCGCGTTGTAAATAGTTTTCCAACAAAAGAGTTAATTGTGGTCTTAGGTTTGGTGGGTTCTCCACCGTCTACAGGGTACATGTTTAGCTTTTGGCGACTTTACTCAGGAGCAAGAACGCAACACCGTTTGAATAGAGTCTAGTGTTCTTTGGCAGAGGTTTTCTATTAATTAGGGGTTTCTATTTGTTCAAGATTTCAGCAAGCTGACAATTACTGAGATGTCCTGCCTGGCAAACGAAGCAAGACAACAATTACAGTACCCGTAATTTTGAACGTATATTAAGAATTTGGGGTCCAAAGAATCTTATTATTCTAACATTGGATAGTATAACGATAATTTCCTACTACGTAATATAAAAATAACTCAAGTATTTTAACAGTTGCTTTAATTTTTTAGATTCAACAAATATACTGGAAAATCGAAATGACAATAAATAAATTGAGTAGATACTTGTTTTGAAAACCTCAAAGCACACGTAACGGACAAGTAAAAAAAATTGGTACCTTATTATGAGAAATGTAATCCTTCTGCTTCGGGAAGAGTTTTTTATTTGAGCTGGTTCATTTGACGACAACGAATTTGACATTGGACAAAAAGGCAAATTTAATGTTAAATTCTTCATTAGCAACTCTATTGTAATAATAAAATTGCATCGCGGTACTATCAGCTTTTTAAATACTCATCGCGAGTTTAACTCATATTTGAAAGGTTCCGTTATGAGAGTTGAAAATTGCTGAGAACGTAAATATTTGATGACCCGAACTTACGACGACATTTCCAAGCGTACTCGAAAATTTATATTAAAATCGGTCTGCTGTATTAATTTCGACGAGTATGTACATGATTCAAAGGAGGACTGGAATTTTTGATAATTCATTTTCGATGTTTCGAATAGGAATTGCAATTCACTATGATCGGTTTGATATGTTGTCAATACTGTTTTTTACAAAGTGAACCTTCTTGTTTTTAAATTGTTGGTCAGAATATATTCTTCGGTTACCGCGAGGTCGGTTCGGCTTCGGTTTCTTACACATGAAATAAAACTATGAAAACTGATAAATAACTGTAAAGTGTTCGAAACGTCGGGATGAAGTTAAATTTAATTAATATACGCGAGTTTATCCGTTTTCATAGTTTTATTTCTTGTTGATAATAATCTAAGTATTATGCTTAAACCTACACTGCCGTGCAATTTCTAAACCACAGTAACTGCCAATTTTCCGATTTTTGGTTTATTGGTGATCTATAATCAGCAAATCAAAACGCATAATCCCAATCGATCGGTTTTTAATTTGGAAAACTGGAACATGGAAACTCGAAACCCCAAAAGCAGTAAGTGACTAGTTTTTCCTGCACAATGCAATATAAAGCGCAGTAAAGTGGTCTACGGCTACGGGTTTTGGGCTGATACTGACTAAAACGCAGTACAGGTGTAGATTTTTATGATTTTTAGCATGTAAACCGATAGTATCCCGTTTATAAAGAAACTAATTAAAACACAGTATACAATTTTTATGCTAAAAGTGTTGTACTGCGTTTCCAGTTTCATAGATTAATAAGCATAATTACTAGTTAAGACGCAGTAGGAATAAAATAACGCTATTTAAAGTGGTACACTACTGTTAAAATAAATATCGTATTGCCATCTAAACTGCAGTAACAAGTTCATTAATGTACACATTATGCTGTATGTTGTATTACTTTCAATAGCAATAATACAAGCTAAAGGACAGTAGCACCCTAAGGGGCTGCAGATTAGGCAGTATTTTTATGTTATTTGACTATTTTAACTGCATTTAGACGTTTATTTTAAGTCTCAAATTCGAGTTAGTTCCATCTCGGACGTTCAGTCCTTGAAGACAACAGTGATATCGTTAGAACATCCTGTTTAAGGTAGTTCTTCTTCTTTTTCTTTTAATTAAATGGCGGTCTGGCCAAACTAGTTGGCGCAATTTAGCCAATGTCCAGTGAGTGAGGCTGCTCCTGTGAACATAGAAGGACGACACAAACATATACCTACGCCCACACAGAACTTGGAAGCACTACACGATTTGTTATAACTAAGTAAAACAAAGGTTAGTGTTTAGTTCAAATGCAGACAGCACAGGTGTTTAAGGTAGTTAAATAATTCTTGACCTATTTACAATTTAAAATAACCAAGGTGTCGTCTGTTGATAAACGAATAAAAACTTATATCGACGCTGGAAAGGAGAAATTGGATAAGCGACACTTTTGAAGATATTGAGTTATATACACCGTTAGAATCGGCGTTTCGACCATTTTTTATTACTAAACGACTTGGTTTTTGACAACTTTTAGTAAATTGGAGATTAGATAAAATATAATTCAACATAATTAATCTTGGATTATTTTACCTGTTTGTCATGACAAGTTAAATTTTACTTGGATATTTTTGCTGTGTAACAACTAAACTTCACTTGTCGGTTAGCTATTTCTACCTGACTGTATGATATGTTCTCATGTCGTTTGGACAATTTTACCTTCATCTTAATTTCAAATTGAAGACGGTTAGACAATATTACTTGACTACGATATCTGAACTACTTATTGGCGTTTATGCATTTTTACCTACATTTATTTATGAACCATCCCCTTCACATATCCCTTTTTACTATTTACCTACTTTTTGGAATAATGTTATAAAAATTCCTAAAACAGTTTTTCTTTTTTCACGTGTAAGTAAATTCGTTTACTAGTCACGGAATGGGACTCATGTAATTGATATGACTAACTATGAAGTTTAAAATAGTTTCACATTTTAAGTATGTGGATATTTCTTATATGCTATTTTAT
The DNA here is from genome assembly GCA_025490895.1 of Thaumatotibia leucotreta. Lineage (NCBI taxonomy): Eukaryota > Metazoa > Arthropoda > Insecta > Lepidoptera > Tortricidae > Thaumatotibia > Thaumatotibia leucotreta. Next base: position 57,394 of record JALPQI010005118.1, on the reverse strand, counting down.
CAATTTATATATTTTTACCCGAATATAAAATAAGCCACTTCGGCAGTTAGATAATTTTAACGGGATACATTCGTTATGTAAGTCTCGGGTGGAACTTTTTACCTTCCTTATTTCTTACACAACGTGTTGGTTAGATAATTTTACCTGAATCAAATTTTCCGACCATTTTGCTTAAGCGACATTAAATCATTAAATAACACTTGAATACGTTAAATAATTAAAACATCACATAGAAAACATATTTATGTCCATAAATAATGCTTCAATTATTTGATTTGGCCTGCTGATTAATTTAAATGATTTTTTTTCGAAAATCTCGGCGGTTTTTTGCTTCTCCTGTAAAGTACGCACTGTGTCGCTTATCTAATTTCTCCTTTCCAGCGTCGATATAGTTAAACACATAAAGGTATTAAATATTACCTAATTATTAGGTTCTTAAAAAAAATACCTTCTCTTTAGTTTGTACACATTTAATTTTGCTATGCGAGTTACGAGTATGCTTCATAGGCCGCGGTATCATCTTATTAAGCAATACCTTTCCAACAAATATCATCGTTATGTCATAATATTGTTACATTTCTTCTTGATTGCGGTACCTCCCCGTAACGTATGAAGTAGATTATACATATGAATTATACGAATACCGCCAATACCGGTCAATAATCGAGTATTTAAAAATTTGTATTTACCTGTTTTGGGATTCGATAAGATTGCTACATACTTATTGGTTTAAGGTTCTTATACGGTAATTCCAGATGCATTTAACAAATTTCTTTATGTTAGTTTAAATTCAAAGCTTTTCTCGTAACTTCCTGCCTCGCACAGCTAAACTTTGGAACGAACTGTCACAAGCGGTGTTTCCGGACCGATACGACCTTCAAACCTTCAAGAAAAGAGCGTACTCCCACCTTAAAGGCCGGCAACGCATTTGCGACGCCTCTGGTGTTGCGGGTGTTCATGGGCGACGTTAATCGCTTTCCATCAGGCGATTCGTCTGTTCGTTTGCCACCTACAGCATAAAAAAAAGCTAAACATAAAATATGAAAGTAAATTCTTAATCATTTCTTTCATGAATTGTTACATAATATATATACTAGATATTTAAGGGACTTTAATTAACATCAAAACAAATTTAACAAGAAATTAAAAAAAAAAAAAACATTTACTGAACAAAAAAGAACATTATAATTTATTTTCTAAATAATCATCCCCTATGTAATATCCTGTCAAGATGTTCGTTTAACACTGTCTGTCATGGCCTTATTAAAGGCCTCCACAAACTGGCCGGCGGTTCTAGAATTATGACTAAAGAGGTTTCATTTATTTATCTTATTGACAGGGTGCTTTAACGAAGCAAATTTGTTTCCTAGTTTTCTCCAAAAAAACATAACAAAACCTATAACGTGTCATACATAAATATACTCCAGGAGCGGAGTACTATTGTACTAATAGGTCATAATTAATGACAATTTATTCTTTTATAGGGTTTTCTATTATAATATACAGTATTCTAAAGACTTTTTGAATGATGACTGACACGAATACGTAAGAAATTATATTTATTAAAATTAATCGTAGAAGTGCTACGCCATAATCAGTCGTGAGCTTACTCATTCAAATCAATGTAAGGCTAAATATAATATGCCATTTGCTATGATTACAACCGATACTGGCATCTTAAGTTAATTTTTATTTCATTGCTTAAGAAAATGTGATAATAAACCTTAATTTTTGTCTAATTTTTGTATTATTGACGACAAATCCCTAAATAAATTGCGTTTTTCAAGTAACTTTTCAATCGTTTTTTACTTCCTTCTGTGTCTTACATTGGCATGAAACTTGATAAGCGTGTTTGAATTTCTTAATAATAAAATAATGTAATGCTGTCACAAAGTTTTGTTGTATTTTAATTACTTTATTAAAAAAAACTATATTTTACTGCAGTGAATGAAGTTCGTAGCACGAAAATTCAATCAAAATACTAGTTAAATTACAGTACACTAGTCCCCTTTACTGCAGTTTAACCTGTAAAATGCCGCCTATCTCTATAAAGCACGCAACATTTGTGCAGTAAGTGGTCATTTTACTGTGTCTTAATCAGTAATTGTTATATTTTTCCCTATTTTTAAAAGCGCAGTTCAAACACGAAATTTCGAAAAAAAACAGATATTTAATTTTAGAAAATGCAGAAGCATATATTTTTTAATTTGTCATATTGTATAATTTTAATACTTCATTTTGGACAAAAAAAAATCTCAATAACTATCAAATCTTGGAAAATATATTACTTTAAAACTGTTTTTTGCTATTATCTCAAAATCGACTTTTGTCAGTTACTGTGGTTTAGGAATTGCACGGCAATACAGTATCAAAATAATAGCGCCAACCTACTACATTGCTTATTTCTTATGTAATAGGATTCATAGACAACTAATGGAACCACAAGAAAATAACTGTCAACCAAATTTTGCTAATAAGAATCTATTATGCTTATTTCGATTGTACCAGAATAATCACTTGTTGTCTGTGAAAAGGAAATTGTGACAAAAATCGGTGTAAAATTATGAAGACCTTTTTTCATTTATCTTTACATTGTCCCCTAATTTCTGCTACGAACACTTATGAGCAGTGAGAAAACGCTGTGTGAATAACAGCACCCTCTACAAATTCAACGCAACGGAGAGTTGTCGAGTTTACGGACGATTGTGGTAGACACACGTCTTTGAGTGTCTTAAGGTTGTAGTAGTAAGTACAGATGTCGCTAGTGATTAGTTTCACAATACCATTGACTAAATTCGCTGTGATTCACGTCTGGTGTTATTAGAAGCACGTTGAACCGGCAATCCAGAGGAAGCGGGTGCGAATCCCGTGACAACCAGAGTCTTTCGCAGTTATTTTTTTCTATGGTAAGTACATCTGTTATAAAATTGTGATAACTTTATTATACTTTTGCTACAACTATTCTAAAATCCAATTCGTAAGATAGAAAGAAAGTTTACGAAAATATACATTAACATATTAAGGGTATACCGCACCTTAATGCAGCCTTTTAACCTACTTCGCATGAAAGCGTAATATGGTGTAAGCTTCGCTCTTTGTTAACCGTGACTAGTGATGTGCCTTGATGGGAATTTTGCAGGTTCTTAAGACTAGTGATGGGAATTATAGGAGCCAAAATATTAACAAAACTAAATTATTTAATTAGGAATATTACAATCAGGAAACATATGAATATTAAATTAAAGTATTAGGTATATAAATAGCATATATTTGGAACATTCTAACACAAAGTGTTCGTGGTCTGCAGGTGACTCGAGACCACGAACCCTGTAAAGTGTTCGAAACGTCGGAATGAAGTTAAATTCAATTAATATACGCGAGTTTATCCGTTTTCATAGTTTTATTTCGTGTGTGATCCTCGCGGTAATCGAAAAAAATTGTTATTCTAATGCACGACAAATCAAAAATTATATTCCAATATCAAAACTGTTACCTAACGCCCGTAGCACAAAGTTTTTCCCATTTTTTTTTAATTTTCTGACAAAAATGTAAGTAAGATTTCAGTCACAATCTATCTTATGTGCCAGAAAAATATAATACTGAATAAAATATAGTCTGAACACTCGTAATATATAGAGCAACATGTAGACGATTATTTAACACAATTTACAGAACTACGTTTACAGATAAAGAAGCATGGAACAAAAGGAGAGTTGATAAAATAAATATGATAATATTATAATTAATATGGTTTTTATGGAAATCGTATTTTAATGAAGTGTAATAATATTATATTACAAACGTAAATGAAAATAACAATAACATACAATATTTTTTAACGAAACCGCTATAAGTTCAATTTATTTAAATATCATGATTATACATATTATGTATGATATTAAAATAAATTAAACAGTAATCTTAGAGTAATTTTTACCGTTTCGCGTAGAAACTTTAGGTTCATGGGCCAGCGCACGCAAATTGTTTGCTCAGATCGCAAAACATCTGGTTGACGTAAAACTAAGGACCGAAGAGCTGGCGATTTCCTCGCACAACGCATCAGTATTGCGATACAGCGAGGAAATGCCGAAAGCATCCTCGGTACAATGCCATAAGGGCCAATATTAGATATAGGTTAGGTTAAGTAGATTAGTTAGATTTAATCTATATACGTATCTTTGTAGTTTAGAGCAGTTTGCTATTGGCACTTATCGAAAATAGTGCATAATAATATAAATTTAACCAAAAGACGTGTTAAGAAAATGGTTTTTAAATAAATGTAGTTAAAAAATATGAAGTTAGCGATTTACTGAGGCAAGTATTTGTTAACTGAAAAGCCGGGGTTTTTTAAATGTTCCAAAAATCTTTGACACAGACCGAAACTTGAACCCACGATTTCCGGATAGAAAATCCCCTTACGACGCCATCAACGCTTCTGATTCTTAAGACTGATTGATATGAGATTAAATTAAATTCCACCCTATTTTAGCCACGCTCCAAACAAATTCCAACTTCATTGTGAAATTACAAAACTGGCACCAAACTCCAATTATTTAGTAATTTCGCCACAAATTACTCGAGCACATATTTCTCGCTAATGCCAAAATATTCCGGTATAGATTGCGCCTCATAGAGTCAGCGTCGTAACGATTTTTTTTTCTTTAATTACTGCCGAGTCTCATGTCTTCGCCTACTGTGAAAAGTTGATGTTCCCGCCTTATTTTTAGGGCAGACTACATCATCAGCCTATGATAGTCCACTGCACGACGTAGACCTCGATTTTTAAATGTTTACTTATGGGTGAATCAACTTTTTTCTGTCTGAAATAAAACTATGAAAACGGATAAACTCGCGTATATTAACTAATTTTAACTTCATTCCGACGTTTCGAACACTTTACAGGGTTCGTGGTCTGCGGATGATGGTTTTTCTGTCTGTTATTGTTATGGTTAGGGTCACCTGAGTGACGCAGGTTTTATGTAAAATTATGTTACTTCAACTACGTTTACGTGCTTTTTTGTGGTGTTAATAAGCGATTTCCTTAATGGGCCACCTACCAACATGGACTACACGCATGTTTGCATAATTTAAGTAGCATAGTTTTGCATAAAACCTGCGTGACTTAGGTTACGGTCGCCTCATGGTAATAACAGACGGAAAATAGTTGATTCATCCTTGTACATTGTACCTACAACATTTGAAGAGTTCCCTCGATTTCTCCAGGTTCCCATCATCAGATCTGGACCCGAAGACAATGGGACCAATTAAAAGCTATACCCTTTCAAACAAAAAAAGAATTTTCCAAATCGGTCCACGCGTCTTTGAGTAATCGGGGAACATACATAAAAAAAGGTTTCGACGATTTGTAAACCTCCTCCTTTTTGAAATTGGTTAATAAAAATACACTAATCTTGAGAAGTTTCTGAATAAATCAAAGACGTTTTTTAGTATGTTAAGGAAATACACAAAATAAAATCAACCATTCCGAGAAACAAATATGAGAAAGGATTACTCACTACATCTGTCTCAGCTGCATGGCTTTCTTCGCAAAATTATTCAAGCATGGGTTAAAGAGCAAATGCTTTGGGAATTCGAGGAAGGCTTTATACAGGATTACACCAGCCTCAATAAAATACGATAAGCCGTGGTTGTCATAACATTGGGCTGAGCGGCTGTATCGTGTTTTATCGTGGTAAAAAGTATTGAGGGTTCTAAATAATTGAAAGTTCTATACCAAGGAAAAATAAACGAAGATCATCAACGTCAGAGGTGGGAACCGCATCCATGTGAACTTCTTTACGGGTGATATCCGTACCGCTCGGCCACTTGGTCTTAGCAACCAACAGTCAACTTTTTCGTGTACATGCAATCTCTCACAAGGCTAGGCGCCATTGACCATATTCTAAGGGCAAGCAATACATGCATGCACCTCATCCTCCCTGTCGTTTTTCTGGTATAGCGAGAGAGCTGGTGCTGCCATCTATTGAAGTATTTTTATGAATCTCAAATTAAATTATTTATTTTCTAAATATTTTGATTAGTGTTTTTAAGTAACTACTTGGTAAAATATAACACCACAAATAAAATAGGTATTTAGTAAGGAATAAATAATTTGATATGAGTTTCACAACAAACTTCAATTGAGGGTTCTGTTTTTCATAAGCATTGCATTTTGAGGGCCTCCTACTACGATCTCTTAAATGCGATTCAATTTATGTCAGGCTTGTCAGTTTAATGACAGTTATTCTATAGAACTGACACACCGCGATTCAAATTAGGTCCTAAAATGAATCGTATTAAATCAGTTAACGGTCCATTCATCCTTAGTTGTTTTATTTTAAGTAAGCAATTTTCTAACCTAAAAGTACACTTTTTCTGTTGTAAAGTACTGTTTCCTTGATTAAAAATTAAGCAATTTACTAATCACTACGGACGGACTGCACAAATACGGACTCTGGTATTTCGGTATAGGCAAATATGGCTGTTTACAATAGAAAAAGTGTACTTTTAGGTTAGAACGTTGTTTACTAGACTTGTCCGTGTGGTGACGGCAGTAAGAATACATTTGTTACCACCCCAACCCTTCCCGCGGGTGTCGTAAGAGCCGACTAAGGGATTGAAGTGTCACTGATTTGATACAAGATTGATGATGGGCAACGGCGTCATCATAGTGGACACATTACTGCGATCGCCAATCCGTTTGCCCAGCGTGGCGATTATGGGCATTTACCTCCTAATGCGTCTATACGCATAGACGCATTAGTTAATAGGAGAGGCCTACGTCCAGCAGTGGACTGATATAGGCTGATGATGTGAAGTGAAGTGAAGTTGTTTACTAGATAAAACAACACTGAAAAAAAAATTTACCAAAGTGACTTAGGTTGGCTATATTACGAGGAAACTTTGATATATCTAACAAATCCTTGCTATCAAATTTACAAAACTAAAAAGGTTGAAGTCGATACCAGAGTTATGGTTAAATCAACAAAGGACATTGTACATTATACCAAACAACTGGTAAAATCAACAAAAAACTGGTGTAATCAACCAAATTAATTTAGTAAAATGCCAACATAAAAAGTTTGGTAAAATCAAAAAAATATTTGTGATAGGACCCAATCAACCTTAATTTCCGGTTAGAATTACGAAAGATCTGATAAATCCAACTTAGCATTTTTTTCAGTGAACTAAGGATGAATGGACTTTAGACCCGTCATCGATCTTTAATAAATGAATGGTCAGCGATACTTCAATCCCTTAGTCGACTCTTAAGACACCCACGGGAAGAGCTGCTTTGGGGTTCAAAACATGCTTATTAAAATTATAATCGCACGACGCATTTGAAATGTGGTGCTGGCGCCGCCTACTGAGAATACCGTGGACAGCCCATCGTACAAATATCTCTGTTCTAAGACAGCTCAAGCTGGAAACCATGCCACGCCTGTCTTCTACCTGCCTTCCTGCACGCAGGAATACCGATAAAGATTTATGGTGACAGGGAAGATAGAAGGCAAAAGACCACGAGGCCGAAGTCCCATTCGATGGTCAGACCAGATATCCCAACAACTGAATATGACTGTAAGCACTGCACTACACCAGGCGACTGAACGCGATCGATGGCGACAACTAGTGAACAAGATCATAAGGAGTCACGATCCTCAGCAGTGAGGGAACGACCAAGAAGAAGAGAAAATTATAATCATGTTCGGAACCCCAAAGCAAGAATTAAGATAAAATATCCAGCAAATACAGCGTTAAAAGAGAGTTATAGGAGGCGCTTAAGCTGTCGCCGGGGATCGGGCCGGCTTTGCAGGGCACTTCGCCGCCATTTACACTGATAATTAAATTGTATGTACAGTCAAGAGCAATATTAAATTTATAGGTACACTTTTTTACTTATGTTTGGAGCATATGGTCGAAAATTGTATGTACATATTTGACTATACTTATAATGTTATGAATGGACGCCATTTTGGTCGGTGAGTAATTAAAAATAAATAAGTTGGTAATATTTTCTTAGACTTTTTGAACTGATTTCAAAAACGGAAAATATTTTCAATTCACCTGAATTTTCTGTTTGTTTTCTGAATTTTTTGTTTTGTTGTAATATACATCTAATAAAAACACTCAAAACTAGCAATGTACAAGTTGCAGAATATTCTCAAAATTTCGGGAATATACTCGGAAATTTCCGAGAATTTTCATGACAATTTAAGAGTAAGTTCTCATTGAGAACGTTTCATTGAGAACTTATAAAAAAGTTTTATGAATAATATTGTTTTTCACAATTGAGTAAACAAGACCTAAAATATACTTTAAAAGGCATGTATATACATACAGTGGTTTTGACGTGATTCGATTGCTTGTAAAATTTTAATTGCTGAGAACATTCTCTATGCATGTTTCGCAACTTATAAAACTTCTCTTAAGTACAATACTAGTCAAAACCCGATAGATGTCGTGAACAGATTTTAACTTTTTCTTATCAACCGGTTATAACCCTGAGAATAGATGGTCCCGTTGGCGCCAAGTCGGGTTCTGATGGGATTTTGAACAAATAAGTTGAAGTCAATTATTTAGTAATTTCCTTGGTCATTAAAATCGTTTAAATATATTTCTGTTACCTGAACAGTGATGAAATTTACGAGCGTCATTTTTGAAACATAATTTTGGATTGATAAAATTCTGAGTTTTGAATCGTATATCCAAAAATCATAAGTCAATGAAAATTATTTTGCGTTGTTGCAGCCGAGTTAAATATGTAATTTATTTTAAAATTGCGACGATGGAACTCTAAGCCATAGCGCGTAATGCTATAGGCTGGATTTACAAATACCTAGATATTCTATGCTCCTATACAGGTTGCATTTTGACCGATCTATCACGACATTTTGTATGAGAGAGCCAAAAAATTTTTTTTAGATTTCTGGGTTAGCTCCATAGTAAAAGTTGTTCAGTATAATAGGTTATACTGAACAACCTTTGGTAGGCCAAATCACCCCGTTCAGGTTTTCAATGGCTCGTGTATCACGTTGTATAGAACCCAGAATAATAGCCTAAACTCTCTAGCCTCTAGCCTAAAGTCTCAAACTGTAAACATACCTTTAGGTCCACACCGTTAATTTCATAGCCTACAGTCTACGTGCGACTTCGATAGTTAGAATAGGTAGTTAGTTAGCCCAAAATAGTTTATCTAGCAAGTTTGCGGTGTCAAAGCCGGTGGCAAAGACCTAGGCTAGTATGGCACTAGATCAGTGATACTGTACTCTGCGTAGAGCTTATTTAATATACATAAATAAACTCTATAAAACGCGGATCATGACCTCGTAATACAGGGTGATTACGAGGTCGTGATCCCAACTGTGAAAAACTTGTTAAGATGGTCTTCCTGAATGAAGTTTCCTACGGAACAAATTATGAACATCTCGAGTAAAAATAATTTTACAAAATATGCTAGGATATGTTTGCAATTATTGCCTTTAGGGATTTTAGTGAAAGTCCTGGTAGGTTATATTTGCGCATACACTTTTTTACAGACAGCGTCATCATAGTGGACACATTACTGCGATCGCCAATCCGCTTGCCCAGCGTGGCGATTATGGGCATTTACCTCCTAATGCGTCAATACGCATAGTTAATAGGAGAGGCCTTCGTCGAGCAGTGGACTATCATAGGCTGATCAGATGATGTGATACACTTTTTAGTAGCACATCGCTATAGTAGTTTAAACAACCTACTATGGGAAAACTTTGTCTGTCGCATCCAGCACCAGATAGGAGAGCTTAGCCAAGTTGCCAATCGCTAACGCTTCGTAGCGTATCGTAATTTTCCCTCTCTGTCACTCTTTCGTATTAGTGCGACGAAGACAGTTAGGTGCCTTTCGTTTACGATTGACGATTAAGCGCTAGCGATTGGTAACTTGGCTAAGCACCCTGAGCCTTAGGGCTTAGTTAATAGATAATGCACCGTAGAAAGGGCGACTTTAGGGAAAAAGGGGTTACTGTAATATATTTAATATTATTTTGTCTATAAGTGCCAATTGAATTTAAGTTATTGAACCGTTTAGGTTGTAAAGTGCCGTATTATTTGATTAGACTCAGCAAAGATCTGTAGTTAAACAATATACAGCATGAGTCAAAAACCAAGATTTCAAAGTCGATCCCATATTTTATAGCCACCCCGTTCTACAGTTTTGAATTATAAGTGTAAAAATGTACTTATCAGCTGCTAAGAATATGAAAATTCCACACACGACATAAATCGGTCACGAAACTTTATTTGCTATGCAAAAGATGTTCCTAACGCATAATACCCCGCAGTACCCCACGGTAATTTAGCTCACTTTCTCATTCGCTATCTTAGCTCGGTCCTAATCAAAAGTCATTTTCGTAAAAAATGTTGTACGTGCCTCCCTTCCCCAATTTCCCCAAGAAACCCTTTGTTTGAATATTCAAATAAAAATGTAAAAAAATTGGTTATAACTGGGAAGGTTTCTAATTGGAGATTTGCATAATGAGACGATAAGCCTTGCTGGATCGATTTCAGGATGAGGGAATATAAATTTAAATATTAAAATTAAAACTTACACCAGGGTTAACTGCGGCATTTTGAAGTTACGGTGTCGCGGTTAATTTTTTTTTGTTATTTACTAAGGGAACTAAAATTAACTGCATTTTACGCTCCTTGAAAAAGTTTGCTAACCCTAGGAATACAGAATTGAGTGCAGATTAAAGTAGAAAACTTGGAGTTTTTTTATGTGAATCCCACTTGATGGAAAGCAGGAACTGAGGCCCACGGACATAGTAACCAAAAGATTACCTATGCGCTGCCTACCCTGAGGACTTAGATGGATTGCCTCTATCTATGTCAGTAATTACACCGGCTATCTTACCCCCAAAACCGGAACACAGTACTATTTAGCGGCAGGTTAACAGCCAAGACGGTGGTAGCTAACCGGGCGGATTCTGCACGAGGTCCTACCACCACCAGTTAGTGATAATATCAGAAACTTCTGGTCAGTTAGATATTTGACTAAATACGTAGGTAGCTAAGCTATGTGACCTCGAAGTGATGGTAGTAAAAATACATTTTTCATCATCATCATATATTAGCTGATTAAAGACTTTCGTCTTCAAACACTGCGGAATATTGGACGAAAATATGTGTCGTAGCTTCCCGGACGCTGCCGAACCAAGTCGGATTCGACATTTTTCACCACCCCAACTCTTTCCGTGGATGTCGTAACTGTCGTAAGGCTATGTCTTACGTAGGCGATTCAAAGCGACGAGATTTGCGAAGCGATTCGATGCAATGAAGTCGCGAATATATGCGATGCGATGGCCTGGTCCTACGTGCACGCGAAGTCCTATCGAACATTTTCGATTAACAAAACGGCACACTATTTGTGCGTCGCGTTTCGATCGCGCGAATCAAACAAAACTATCGCGTTTGCTTCGCGTCGCGTCACTTCGCCCGTACGGCGCAATCGATAAGTAATAAATGTACGAGAATGAAAGTATCGTACGAAGATTCACGTGACCATTTCCATACATTATTATGGTCACGTGACTTATCGCTTATCGTTTACGATTGCAGAATGGCGTCTTGGCTTGGCCTGCTGTTATTGGCTACTCTATCACGTCTAGAACTCAAAGAGAAACTTATTGTATATATAGCTTCCTCGCTCAACGCATTAGCTTGGCAATCCAGCGAGGAAATGCTGCCAGCGTCCTGGGTACCATGCCGCAGGGGTCTGTTTTAGATTTATTTTAGATTTTATTTCGTTTTATTTTAGATTTTATGTAGTTTTAGTTAAGTTATACTTTTTAATTTTTTTGTATTTATTCTTAAAACCAGGAATAATGTTTTCTAAAATAAATAAACGTTTCCTTTCTAAAAGTGATAACAATGCGCAACAGAAACAGACTTGAAGACGCAATTTGATTTAGCAATCCAAACTTTGCAGATACTCGAAGCAATATCAAACCACCTGACTATAACAATTATTATTCCGCACGGGGCGCGTAAGAACACCCCGAATGGGCATAATGGCAAAACGGGCAAAACATACTAAATTGCCCAAGTTTAGCTAAGAGCGCCAATTCGCCAACCACGCTTGACTAACTTTGCCCGTATATAATTTGGCCGATGAGGTTAATCAAAAATATTGGGACACGTCAAAATATCTACGTCTAGGTCGTACGTTAAATATATGGTCAATAAGTATATTTTACTCGTACTTTGTCAAATTTTGTATTTTGTCAGTGTGTCGTTGCGTAAAATCCAAAATTGCAACAAATCAGATATGTGCCTTTTTTACACGTCTGCAGCGTCATCATAGTGGACTGGACACATTAGGTACTGCGATCGCCAATCCGCTTGCCCAGCGTGGCGATTATGGGCATTTACCTTCTAATGCGTCTATACGCAAAGTTAATAGGAGAGGCGTACATCCAGCAGTGGACTAATATAGGCTGATGATGACGTCTAAATCTCGAAGAATCAAGTTTTCGCGATTTTTTGGGAAAACGTCCTCGTGCTCTTACTCGTATGAGTACAGCTGAGCCACTATACTATCAGCAAAATTAAAATGCTAGACGATTGAAATGGCTTGTAATAATTTAAACAGCCATAACCATCTTAATGGCTGGGAATTGAGTTTATGCGAGTTGCTAAAGTTCTCTCTCGTGATGCTATTCTGAACTTCTGATAATTGAAACTATGGGAATTGCGAGCTTAATATTTTATACTAGCTAAGCACTTTGGAGCTGCATAAAATATTAATTGTTTCTGCAATAGTGTGAGAATAGTGAGTATTACTGTTAGTTTTAAGTAGCGTCAAGTTTATTTTAATGTTTTTAAAATTTGATTATGTAAATCCAACATACTTACAAACAAATGCCCAAATCAAAACACTGCTACTAATATAATTCGTCACATTGAAAACCCAAACAGATATTATGTTCTTTTTTCTATACCGATTTAATAAATATTACAATAATTAATGAGGAAAGATACATATTACGTAAAGAAAGTTAACCTGTCTGAACAACCCGTCCCATAAAAAATAGCAACAATTTGGTCTTCATAACATAACAACTAAATTTATACCCCCTTATTCATAAACGTTTGCTAACTTAACAAGACGCTAATAATTGTTTGTCCCTTTTGCTCTTATGGACACATTGTTAATACCGAAAGGGACAAACAATTATTAGCGGCTTGTTAAGTTAGCAAACGTTTATGAATAAGGGCGATAGTCGTCATCAGACATATATCGTCCATTAAATACAAAAGCGACACAAGTCAAAAAATTACTTTTTACAGGGGAGCCGTTTAAAGATTTTGTATTCGTTTTTTGTTCATAAAATTTTTTTACAGCATTAATATTATATGTGTTATATATCAATTTGTAGGTATTTTAACCCTCTTTTGATGTGTTTGGTTATTAGAAAGTAATATGTGCTGTGCAAGCTTTTATGAGCGTATACGTCCGTTTTGCATAAAAAAATAACATTAACTCTGAATTTTTTTTTCCATCAAAGGCCACAAATACAAAAAAATAAGCAGGTATTTCATTTAAATCATACTTAAAATCATGTCATAAACATAGAAATACTGTTTTTTTAACAAAACTGAAACAGACAAAACTTTTTCTTACTGTTTCTTTACTTACATATTGTCAGAACATGTTTATAGGTACAGTCAAGTGCAAAAATAAGTATCGAAAGAATCCGTTTATAAATATGTTACGACGTTCTTATTACACAGAATTAGAGTGCACTGGGACATATTTTTGAACGTTTTTGTATACCCCTTATTTTGTCTTCGACTGTACCGTAAACCAGGGTTACTTTGATTAATTTTAACTTTGGTTACATATTTTGATGAATTTAACGGATGTACTAGTTTAAAATTCAGATATAATTATCGGTTTTCTTCAAAAATCAACCTGCTACATAAAAAAATGTGGTACCTTTAGTTAATAAATATAAAATAAATACAACGCGATCAAAGTTATATTGTTGAGAATGGAATGAATACTTTGATATCACTTATTTTTACTATAAACTGGAAATAGCCCACCTAAAAGCACGTAAATAATAAAAATTGGTTAACACGTTGAATGCGGGAACATAATTTTATGATTTACTTGCAGTGCTATACATACCATTTTTGAATTGTAGGATAGTCGTACACTGGTGCGGTACAAGGCTATTTTGGTTTGTGACTAAAGGTCTCTATTTTAGATGATATATCGTTGTAGGTTTTACAAATCGATGATTTTTTGATTACAATGACTAGTTAAACAATTGAATGATCTAAGGCTAGTGTCGTTACACACTCTCGTACTTCGTTTAGGCATTATAGGAAAATTAATTAACGATACAAAATTGACTTGTGTCGCACCAAGGGAATAGGGCAGATGCCGTCTAGTCGATATTTTGGTAGGGATGGGAAATATAATGAAATTATATTATCGATATCCCCGAATAGTGTCCCCACGAACGAAAAGAATTAAGAAGCTGCTCAGTGTGGACCTTTTCAGTTACGCTTTATAAAATGTACACCACTGGCATTGTCATCAAGTAGTTAAGTTTAAATTAAGCGTTATTGAATACATAAAGTTCTTCTATTCAATTCTATTCTATATCGATTATTATAATTTTAAAAAATCTAATTAAAATTACAAATTCTTCCGATTTTTCGCTTCACTTCGTTCACTACTCGTAGATACACTTTCACTGCACTCCGTCTCTTCGAAAATCTTTTGTAACATTTTTCGCGATCGTTTTCTCGGTGCATTCATGATGAAATCGGAAGTGCCATCGAAAGATAAACAAAAAAACACGTAATTGTTACCCCCACACTGGCTATACTGACCTGTACTTGTGGTGCTGTACAAGACAGTAGGTATACAAGACACTTTTGGTCGGTACCGCACTGGTTGATAATTTTTTTCACCTAGTGCGGTACGAGTCAAATTTGTCTTGTAAAGTTTGATGTACCTACTAGATAGAACTTATAGAAAGACACATAAATGTATACTCGACTCCTTCTAGCTCATAGGATTTCATAGTCAAATCGACCCCGCACCAGACAGAGACAAGCTACTTCTTCACTTCGCACCAGAAGAAAGTACATTACAAGTCGAAATTGGCATGTACCGCATTCAACGTGTTAAGTACATCTTTAGTTATTTGTTTTTTCTATGTGTATTGGATTTGTGTGGTGGTTACTATGATCCCATACTATATGATCCAAATTGATATGTTTTGACGGTTTACTAGTTTCTTCATTAAAATTGATGCAAGAACTTAATTTTTGCCGATACAAAAGTATATCTTTCAATATTTAATTGCAGAGATAATAAGTCTTTCCTAAAAATCTACTTATGATTAGTAATAATGTAACAATTTTTTTTTCTAGACGACATGACAGTTTAGCGCTAGTACTTGGGTACTACCTATGTAGTGAAGCAATAAAGCATGATGACTGTCAAGTCAAGTCAACATTTTTTTTCGATTTTTGAAAGATTTGCATGAAATACACAAAAGTAACGTCACGTTTGTATACTACACTTATATTAAATAAAAGTTCTGTACAATAATGACTGCAGTCTATATTTTAGTAATAATTTATTCGTGTATGATGCCGTGCATAATATCTAATAATTTATTTTAAAAACAGTCATCATCCCTATGTTGGCATTCTCAAAAGTGAAAAAATAAATACTACTAATATAAGTTTTTAGATTCGTTAAAACATACACAGGGGTTAGATCTTTGTTTGTTTTACTTGTATTGTATACAAATAATATAATAGGGAAGTATGACAAATACTTAATAATCAGAAGTTTATGACATTAAATATTGTTTCTTCGTAGTCGCAATTATAGGTAGGTACACAAAATTCACAGTCATCTTCCACACAATCTCTAATATACTTTTAAGTAAAACGAACACAATACAAAGTACCACGTTTTACAATTACTGTTTTTATAAGATGTATTGTATTTTTTAAGATTTCATGCAAAAGATACTCAATTATTCAATCTGGTACATTTATGGATTTTAATATTATACTGAATTAAAAACGGTTGTAAATGCAACAATGTTTTTTGAAATTCAACTTTCCGTATTGCGGCTCCTTTGTTTATAAAGAAATCTAAGCCATACATATTTACTTTATTCAAAACAGCATCATGTATAAATATGGCTCCTGTGATTGATGCATTTGAATATATTTTTAATTAAAAAAGATTGCAAATCCTAATACGGCAGTTTTGATGAATGAAAAATCAAATTTAAGAGGATATTTTAAAACTAAAGCTGCCACATTCCGTTTTGCGACTCCTTTTTATATAAAGAAACATAATATTTACGTATTTATTTTATTCAAAACGGCCACATCTACAAATATGGCACTTTTGCTTACATATTTTTTAACGAAATCACTTATTTTTTCGTTTCATGGCACTTTTTCACAAAAATGTCGTGCGTTTTGGTCGACAGCCGAGTCGCAACTGACAAAATGGCAGTTTAGCACTGAAATTAGTCTCGAAAGAGCGATAGTGCAAAAAGGGCACCTGCATAATTTTGATACTTACAAACGTCAAATCGACAGGTGTCTTAGTGTCACGTAAAATATTAGTGCTTATAATGTCGTTTTTGCAATAAAATCATTTTTCACGGTTTTTGAGTTGTGTCGCTTTTGTATTTAATGGACGATATTATCGGAGGGTCCAGGGTGGTCACAAAATAAATATCTGACCAGGATGCTTAGACAAGTTGCCAATCGTCAATCGTAAACGAAAGGCAGCTAACTGTCTTTGCGTACTAATATGTAAGAGTGACAGAGATGGAAAACTACGATAGGCTACCAAGCGCTAGCGATTGGCAACTTGGCTAAGCATCCAGGCCTCTATTGGTATGGCATTAGAGTGTATGTTTACATATTTTTGAGCACCTTGGCAGCTCCGATATATCTGATGGCGACTGTACTAAATAAGGCTTAAACGGATCAGCAATATTTTGATACACTTTGTATACAGCGTGTGTATTTGATACGGGCGAATATTTTAGTGGCGATTACTATCGGACCTAGGGAACCTATTTACATAAATTTATTTTAGAAATTAAGGTATTTTTTTTTCATACAAAATAATTGAGCCCGCAATGTATTGCATCCACTGGTAGCCACATTACTTAAAGTAGACATAAGTATCTAAACGTCATACGAGTCTCATGTCAGTTGGCCGGCATAGATTGCTGCTGGGTTGCACTTAAGAATAAAATAAGTAAAAAAAGTTTTAAGTTAAACGGTTTTTATTGCACCAAAAACTAGAAAATAAAAATGTATTGTATCTAACCGTAGATGCTACTTTCTGTAGATTACTCACGTGAAACTGTTATCACTGTAGGTAGTCTTCCCAAGTCGGATGCTGAAAGCCACGTTTAGCCTCTATGTCAGTGGATTAAGCGTTAATCGGAAACTTAAACCAAACTAAAATAAAAACGTGGGGCGTACGCAAATGTGATTAAGTCACTATATATTTAAGAACACACATAGAAATCAAGACAGGAATAGTGTAATAAGTTTTGTTCTGGCCTTGATAAAAGCTACTTACCTCTGTTGTAGAAGTGATGGAACAGATGGATGATTCATTGCAAAATTAAAGCTACAGTTACATATTTTGAACTTGTACGTTTCTTTATAATAACGCCCCACGTTTTTATTTTAGTTTGGTTTAAGTTTCCGATTAACGCTTAATCCACTGACATAGAGGCTAAACGTGGCTTTCAGCATCCGACTTGGGAAGACTACCTACAGTGATAACAGTTTCACGTGAGTAATCTACAGAAAGTAGCATCTACGGTTAGATACAATACATTTTTATTTTCTAGTTTTTGGTGCAATAAAAACCGTTTAACTTAAAACTTTTTTTACTTATTTTATTTTCAAGTTTTTAGTGCAATTGTTAAGATAATTTCCGATACTATACCTACTTATTCTAGATCAAAGATGCTGTTTATAATATGTAATACAAACAATGCATGCTAAGTAGCGCTTATACTCTCGCGCTTTCATTACGAATCACGACACATATGTAAACGTAATGAACATTATTTTATGTGTAACGGGAGGCGAATCCCGGTTGAATAGATATTTTTAGAAATCCGACACTAAAAAAATGTTATTAAATATCTCGATCGACAAAATGAAAACCAAAGGCTGGGCGTGGTTAATGCACCTAAGCTTGAATGCCCGAAGTGTCTCAAATGGACGTATTATTTATACAATAAGTACCTTAGATAACAGAGACCTGACAAGAAGGAATATATCAATCAATTTGGTTTATTGAGAAAATCAAGTTAAAATTTTTATATTGTACACAATATACAAGTCGAATTTTGAGACTATAAAATATAAACTCGTTCTCTCAGTCGACCAACCGGAGGACCGCAGGTTTGACGGAATCACTCTATCAGATGGAAGGCCGCAGGCCCGACGGCTCTTCCTACGCGATCCACTCTCGCTGTCACTATCAGCTGGAGGGCCGCAGGCCCGATGGCTCTCCCTACGCGATCTACTCACGCTGTCACTCTATCAGCTGGAGGGCCGCAGGCCCGACGGCTCTCCCTACGCGATCCACTCACGCTGTCACTCCATCAGCTGGAGGGCGGCAGGCCCGACGGCTCTCACTACGCGATCCACTCACGCTGTCACTCTATCAGCTGGAGGGCCGCAGGCCCAACGGCTCTCCCTACGCGATCCACTCACGCTGTCACTATCAGCTGGAGGGCCGCAGGCCCGACGGCTCTCCCTACGCGATCCACTCACGCTGTCATTCTATCTGCTGGAGGGCCGCAGGCTCTACGGCTCGCCCTACGCGATCCACTCACGCTGTCACTCTATCAGCTGGAGGGCCGCAGGCCCGACGACTCGCACTACGCGATTCATTCACGCTGTCACTCTATCAGCTGGAGGGCCCCAGGCCCGACGACTCGCACTACACGAACCACTCACGCTGTCACTCTATCAGCCAGAGGTCCGCAGGTCCGACGGCTCGCCCTACGCGATCCACTCACGCTGTCATCCTATCAGCCGTGACCCTATGAGCCTATCAGCCGGAGGGCCTCAGTAATGGCATACGGTACTAAACCGTGGTCGTGTATAATGGGCCACATAAGAAGGCTCAAAGTCACCCAAAGGGCAATGGAGAGGCCTATGCTCTGAGTCTCTCTGCGAGATCGGATTTGAAATGTGACCATCCGCAGCAGAACCAACGTAACCGATATAGCTCGCTAAGACCGAGAATCGCTAAGCTGAAGTGGGTGGGGCTCGTCACGCGTGGAAACGATGGCCGTTGGGGCGGTAAGGTTCTCGAGTGGCGGTCACGTACCGGAAGGCGCAGCGTGGGTAGGCCCCCCACAAGGTTGACTCATGACCTGGTGAAAGTCGCTGGATACGGGTGGCACGGGGCCAGTCCTTGTGGCAATCTTTGGGGGAGGCCTATATTCACCAGTGAACGTCTTTCATCTGATATGATGATGATCATGATAATTGAATCCGTATGTTTCTACCAAATATCTAAAGCAGTACTTCAAAATCTACATATCGCTAAACCTAGCGGTTGTGGCTGGCAGTAACACTGGAGTATCAGATTTGAGGAGTTGGACGTTAGTATTAAATTTGCATGTTTCTTTTCTACCTATATACTTCATATCTAGAGAACGTCTTTAAAATCAAGATATTGATAAAAGATAAACCTTGCGGTTATTGTAAGCAGTACTGCAGCATCAGGAGTAAGGAGTTGGAAGTCAAGATCAGGCTGTTAGTAGTTGATTATGCCAAACATGCTATACTTTCATTTTCACGTGTCTAACACTCTCGGTTAAGGAAGGCAGTACGTCTGCAGCATCAGGCTTTGAGGATACGAGGATAAAAATATTATAATATTGCATTGTCATGGGGACTTGATAAGAGTTCCAAATTTTATTGATTTCGGTGCAGTAGAAGTGGTCGAAAAATCGATCACAAGATTTGAAGCATCGACGACAGTTGATACGCGGTGAAGTTAATAAAAACCGTTTAAAAATCATTACACCTAATCAACAACAAAATTTAACGAAATGGTTATCTTATACGACTCGTAGGATCAGATATTATAGCTGGATTAATTATTCGCCCGTATCAAATACCCACGCTGTAGTCTGTATTTTTGCAGCAACGTTTTTATATTTCATTTCATACACCGTGTTTTTTTTGAATTCCGTTAAATTTAACAGGGCTGCGTACGTTAATTGTACCTGGTGTATAGCTTTTAGTCGAACTCGCAAAAACATTTTTTTTTCGTTTTCATACATACTAAATGAAATGGTGAGTGTGAGAGAACCTTAACATTAACACAAAAGTTAATTTCAGGTGACTGCCGGCACATGTCAAAATAAGTAGCATTGGGATGTAATAAAGGTTGCAATACACTTGTTCAGTCATTAAACTTATTTTTGTATTAACTCAATAACTGTAATAATTAAGATTATTTTTGACCTAAATAACCTTTCCTTTAATTTAACGGAAATCAATAAAAACACGGTATATAAGTTTGGACATTTTTATACAACGCCATATTTCCATAGTTATTGCACGCATAAATCGCTCGAAAATATGCACTATAACGCCATGATAGTAATGGAGCACCACGGCAATACAGATAAGTGAAGTAACCTAACTTTTGAAGTTCAATGAGGCTACACTGAGTCGCGATATGATCTATCAGGAAACTTTTAAAGTTCTTCCAATAAATCGTACATTGTATACAAACTGGTCGCCCTCCCGCCAGATGGACCGACAACCTAAAGAAAGTGGCGGGAAGCGGTTGAACAGAGCTGAGGACCGAGTACCTCAGGTGGCACGAATTGGGGTAGACCTATGTCCAGCAGTAGACGACTATGTGCTCATGATGATGATGATACAAAATTTCAAACAGAAGGGCCAAAGAATTAGTAGGTCAAAGACGGTGTATCAATAATCGGAGAAAGGATAAGCAAGTGACCCCAAACTTTTTGTTTATAAATTGAAGTAAGAATGAGATATTCGGGGTCGGGTACTGTCGGGAAAAGTTTTGGAACAGATAGGGACTTGAATAATGGCAGAATTTGTATCAGATAAGCTTTGATGCAATATCGTCGCTATCAGATATTTCGGAGATCCATTCTGCTCAGAAATATCTCGTCAGCCTCCGTAGCCTAGTTGGTAGTGACCCTGCCTACGAAGCTGGAGTTTCCGGGTTCGAATCCCGGTGAGGGTATTAACTGTGTATTTATTTATCACAAATATTGGTTCCTTGGTCATGGTTGTGTATGTATTATGTATCTACATGTATATATCGTCGCCTAGTAGCCACATCACAAGCCTTAATTGAACTTACCGTTAGGTTGATTTAATAGGTTGGTTTGTGTAAGATGTCACAGGATATTTATTTATTTATTTATAATCGTCTGTAATGGCGTTAGAGTGTATGTTCAGATATTTTTGAGATCTGTAGCCGCTCTAATATATACGATAGCTAAAATAATACAGGGTGTTACACGAGCCACTGAAAACCTTGAACGGGGTGATTAAGTAGGCTATACTGAACAACTTTTACCATTGAGTCAATCACGAACGCTAAAAATCGTCTTTTTCATACATTTTGACCGATCGATAACGACATTTTGTATGAAAGAACAAATTTTTTTAAGATTTTTGGGTTAGTTTTATAGTAAAAGTTGTTCAGTATAACCTACCAAATCACCCCGTTCAAGGTTTTCAGTGGCTCGTGTAACATCCTGTATAAGGCCGATCTGGTAGGCTTATGATGGTACCGCGTCTAACAAGTATGCAAGTGCAAACGTCACCCGTAGCACAATAAATGGATAAAACGGGACCAACACAAGCCAACAGTGCTACACACTTTTACCACATAATATTTTTGAGATGTGGCCGTATAGCAGGCACACGAAGTTCTGTGTACGTCTCCCACCATAACATAAATATAGTACATTGTGCATCTAGTGAGGTAAGTACGGTATTACTAACGAGAGTGTTAGTAGCCCGACGCTGTAGAGCGAATGCGAACCTACAGGTTCGAGTTTGTATTCCGCTTACCGATCGTGATGCAAATGTTCATTACACTTGCGAAAAAAAAGTTTTAAGACAAAATATTACATGACGTACTAAAATTCCTACAACTCCCTAGGGAATTACACTTTTCTATAACTCCCGCGATAGCATAGCGCACTTAGAAAACAAGTGTGATGAAAATTAATTTATGTAATTTAAGCACAAAAATAATAAATCAAAACTAAGGCCGTTGCCCTTAGTAAAAATTCTATACCACTTTTGACGTTTTAAAAACGTAAAGTGCTTCATATTATTACCTACATTTTTTTTACTTTCAATAGACATTAAAATAAAAAAGTAGTACTTTTTATAATTCAAACTTTAATGCAAAATGTTTTAAACTACAAATTAAAAGCTCTAGGGCGCTCCTACTTTCAAGCACCTCCTTTAAAGCAAAATTACGAACTACGAAACTTTTTAACTATGATTTGGCAATTTCAAATGCCCAAGGTCATGACTTTGCCGAAATTCACGGGGCATAATTTCACGTCCGTCGTAAACCAGAGACTAGTTAAATATAGACAACTTCTTTCATGTTGATGATATAAGGGGGCTAAAAACTGCATATCTGTTACCTGTGAGGATTTGGGATTAAGAATAGGGAGTGACGGCAGTATGAATACTTTTCTCACCACCCCAACTCTTCCCGTAGTAGGTGTCGTAAGAGTTGACTAAGGGATTGGAAGTACTAGTGCCAGTTTGCTATTTGGATATTAATTAATTTAAATAAATTCACTTATGCCATAGATTTACTTAATTTTCGTTTAATTTTAATCGTGACTCAGCAGATAATTGTTGTTTATGTAAATTTGTATAAAAGTACCTAAGATATACTGATTTAAACTTACGGACAAAGCACAACAATTACAGCATTACTAAGAACGTTGAAACTAAAATCAGCGACGGGGACTTAAAAGGAGCAGCGAGACTCCTTTTCACGAGCGATGAACTGTCACCCGATAACTCGGACACCTTGATGGCTTTGCAGAGTAAGCATCCCTCAGCTCCTTCCACCCCACTTTTTCTCGACCCACCAACTGTTGGAACATAGAGTTCTTATATGTGACCGATATAAACTAGCTGGTTAGAATAATGAAACTAATGTCAATGTTTGTTTACCTAGTCGCTCTGTCACGTTATTTTATTACTTCAGTCTGCTTCAGTGCACAATATAACTCGGAACAGTTTACTGGTATTTCATTTACGGAACCTCCAACATGGTAGCATCGCTGCGGTAATCACCAGATTCCAAAAAAGTGCGCGTGTGATTTCGATACAAATATTTTCAAAATTTATTCGCATGAAAACAAAAGATGGCATCTGCCAGTCAGAATGTTTCGATCGAAAAATTATCCGGAATTCAAAATTATAATTCATGGAAATTCGTCATGCGGATGGTGCTTATTCACGACGATCTTTGGGATTGTGTGGGAAAGCGTGAAAATAATGAAATCGACGAAAAGAAGCAGGAGAAGGCGCTCGCGAAAATCGCCTTAAACGTACAGCCTTGTGTGTTTCCACTGATTCGAAACGCCAAGACGGCTCGCGAGGCATGGGACAACCTGCAGAAGGCGTACGAGGACAGAGGATTGTGTAGAAGACTCGGATTGCTTCGTACATTATTCGCTACAAAATTAAGCGAATGTGTGAGTATGGAGGCATACGTGAACAAGGTCTTGGATTCATCGCAACAACTGAGCGACATCGGAGCGGCTTTGGAAGACGACTTCGTAGCCGTAATTTTGCTCAGCGGTTTGACAAGCGATTATGAACCGTTGATTATGGCTCTAGAAAATTCGAACACGTCACTGTCAAGCGAAACTGTCAAATCAAAATTGCTTCAAGAAAATGCACGTCGTGATGAGAAAACCGAAGATACGACTGCTTTAGTTGCTCGAAAGACACGAAAACCAAATAAGTGCTTCAAATGCAAGAAGACTGGGCATTTTATGAAGGATTGTCCTGAAAAGTCTGACGGCAAGAAGAGTGGCCGTAAAGGCTCGGCGCTTCTCACGGCGTTGACCGCAGGTATCAAGCGCGACGTTTGGTACGTAGACAGCGGCTCATCCTGTCATTTATGCAATGACCGCACATTTTTATCGGATTTTTCGAACGAGAAACCGAAGAAAGTGTACATTGCCAATGGCGAAGCTCTAATGACGGCTGGACGAGGTACGGCGCAGGTTGTGTTCAAGGACAATAGCGTAAGAATGATAAGTAATGTGTACTTAGTTCCTAAATTGTCTACTAATTTGTTATCTGTAAGTGCCATGGTCAATAAGGGTTACAAAGTTGTGTTTTGTTCTGGTGTGTGTACAATCACCGAAAATGGGGAGGTTTTAGCTACTGCAACCGAGAGAGATGGTGTTTATCAACTTGATGCCATTGAAACCGTGTCTGTTTTGTGTAGCGAACCATCCTCGCAGGCTATGTGTTCGTCTTTGTCTGTAGATACAGGTGACAGCGAGGCGGCGTCAGAGTGTCAACTGAAGGATGACAGTCGTCCTGTTGAACACGTCAAGCAAGCGCAGGCCCAAGCACCAGCGAAGCAGTTAACGCAACAAGTTTGGCATCGACGTCTGGCGCATCTGAACACCCGAAGCATGGAGTTATTGCGAAAAGGTATGGCTACTGGGATTTCTTATGATAACAATAACTTTCAGTCTTGTGTTTCCTGTGTTGTAGGTAAACAGACTAGGTTACCATTTCCAAAGAAATCTGTATCCAGGGCAAATGACATACTTGGGTTGATTCACAGCGATATTGCGGGACCACTTCCGTGTCCGTCCATGGGTGGGAAAAGATATTTCCTGACGTTCATCGATGACCTGTCACGAAAAACTTTCGTTTATTTCCTTAAGAGGAAGGATGAGGTTTTCGAGATTTTCAAAGAATTTAAAACTCTTGTAGAAAACCAAACCAATAAGAAAATAAAAGTTTTGCGAAGTGACAATGGTGGTGAATATGTCAATTCTAATTTTCAGAAATTCCTGAAGAAGCATGGAATACGACATCAGACCACAGTACCAAGGTCTTCAGCGCAGAACGGTGTCGCGGAGCGGGCGAACAGAACCATCATGGACAAAGCCAGGTGCATGCTTCAGGAAGCAGGTCTGAAGAAGGAATTCTGGGCAGAAGCCGTTAACACCGCAGTCTACCTGAAGAATCGTTCTCCAACTAAGGCTGTGATGGGCAGTACACCAGAAGAGAAATGGACAGGTAAAAAGGAAAACCTTAGTCACCTACGCATTTTTGGTTGTCAAGCTTATGCTCTTCAGCACAAACGGGATAAATTGGATCCTAAGAGTAAAAAACATATTTTTGTTGGATACTGTGACGAAACAAAAGGTTACAGATTGATTGATCCGACCAACCCGAAAAATGTCATAAAAGCAAGAAACGTAATTTTTCTAGAACATGCTTTTTGGAATGACATATCATCTGATGAATGTGACAGTTCACGTTACAATCTCGTTGATTTGGCTAGCAACGATAAAACTGTCAATGATGATGCTCAAGTGCAACCGATGTTACCCACAGAGCCCGCAGAAACATCTACAGAAGACTGTCAAGATAATACTGTCATTACGGTAGATGATTCTGAGAGCAGTACTGAGACCCCAGATGACTCAGCGGATGAAACGTACATTCCAGGAGATTCGACACTGGAAGACTGCGAGAACTCTACAGAGGAATCCAGCGAGTTTGAGTCTGCGAGCGTAGCGCGCACTGCGTGCAGTGACAGCGGGGACCCTCAGACAGTTCGTGAGGCACTGAATGGCCCGGAAGCTAAGGAGTGGAAAGCTGCGATGGCGGAAGAGTATAAATCCTTCATCGATAACAAATGTTGGACTCTGACTAATCGCGATTCGAAGCAACGGCCAGTTAAGTGCAAGTGGATCTTTAAAAGGAAACTTGGCCTGAATGGGGAAATTTTAAGGTATAAAGCGCGCCTTGTTGCAAAAGGTTACACGCAGAAATACGGTATAGATTACGAAGAAACGTTCTCTCCCGTAGTACGATATTCTACTATACGTACTTTGCTCGCTTTAGCTGCGGAACATAATATGAATATCGAACATCTGGATGTGAAAACGGCATTTTTGAATGGAGATTTAAAAGAAACCGTTTTTATGGAACAGCCAGAAGGCTATAAAATAAAAGGCCAAGAAGATAAAGTTTACAAGTTAAATAAGGCCATATACGGACTGAAGCAAGCTTCGAAGTCTTGGTATGATAAGATAAATGGCGTTTTAACAAATAAAATGAAATTCAAGCGATTATCTTCTGAACCTTGTGTTTATGTCAAGTCGAGTGGAAAATCTATGGTTATGATTGCGCTCTACGTTGATGACATAATGCTATTTTCTTCAGCTGATTGCCAAGATACGGCGAAAATCAAAGAGGAACTGAAGAATGCCTTCGAAATAAAAGATTTAGGGCCAGCACATCACATTCTCGGAATGAGGCTTTGTAGACAGAATAACGAAATAACTCTAGACCAGTCGAGTTACATTAAGAATGTGCTAGAACGATTTCAAATGTCGGACTGCAAATCTGCGCGAACACCTATGGAAACAGGACTGAAGCTCGTGAAGTCAACTAAGAAGGACTGTACTTACGACTACAGAGGCCTGATAGGCTGTCTCATGTACATAGCAGTGTGTACGCGGCCGGATATTGCACATGCTGTCAGCTCACTCAGCCAGTTCAACGATGCTTACGACGAGACTCACTGGAAGGCGGCAAAGCGCGTTCTTCGCTATCTTAAAGGTACGCTTAATTATTCTTTAACTTTTCAGAAGTCAGGTTTGAATATTCTTGCGTATGCGGACGCAGATTATGCGTCGAATGAGGTCGACCGTCGATCTTATACCGGTTTCGTTTTTAAAATTGGCAATTCTACCGTCTCTTGGGAGAGTAGAAAGCAGAAAACAGTGGCTCTTTCTAGCTGCGAAGCGGAGTATATGTGTCTGTCAGATGCTTGTAAAGAGGCTCTTTTTCTGCGAAAGTTTCTGTTCGAAATTTACGGGGTACAGTACAAAATAACTTTGCACAATGACAATCAGTCAGCACTGAAGTTGTGCACTAATTCTATGTACCACGCCAGAACAAAACACATCGATGTCAGACATCATTTCATCAGGGAAATCGTTGAAGAAGGTACGGTTACCTTAAAGTATCTTTCCACTGACCAAATGATCGCTGACGTGTTAACGAAACCTTTGACTAAAGAAAAACACGATAAGTTCGTTTCTCATTTATTTATTGCACTAAATAAGTGAGGTCTTGGATTTTAAGTAATGTACTTGCAGAAGTATAGATTATTTTGGATCCGTGTCATATATGTTTTGAATGTTTTCTTTACTATTTATATGTGACGGATACTTTGATAATTTTATACTTTTGCTAATGTTTTTGCTGTAGATAGTTTTTATTCCTTAGGGCAGCAGATGTGTCATTGCTTTATATATATCCTTATTGTGTTTATTGTTGTGTGGCTATATAAATATTTGTAGTTTATATTGGATCAAGGGCCAGTGTTGGAACATAGAGTTCTTATATGTGACCGATATAAACTAGCTGGTTAGAATAATGAAACTAATGTCAATGTTTGTTTACCTAGTCGCTCTGTCACGTTATTTTATTACTTCAGTCTGCTTCAGTGCACAATATAACTCGGAACAGTTTACTGGTATTTCATTTACGGAACCTCCAACACCAACGGCTAGCCAGGTATGTTTGCAAGTTAACAATAGGGATACTCTCGAGGCGATTCTTTCATTTAAAACCGGTTCTGCAGGTGGACTCGATGGAATTACACCCCAACACCTAAAAGATTTAGTGTCCCTATCCGCAGGTGATGCTGGAAATCGTCTTCTTGACTCAATCACTAAATTAATGAATAATATGTACTCAGGAAATATCAACCCCGACATTGTTCCCATATTATTCGGTGCAAATCTTATCGCTCTATCTAAAAAAGATGGAGGCGTAAGACCCATAGCCGTTGGCTCCACGTTTCGTCGGCTTGCGTCCAAAATTGCAGTTAGGCATATTATTTCCAAATTAAAACCCATTTTCGAACCCGTTTAACTCGGCTTCGGTACTAAAGGTGGGTGCGAGGCTGCTGTACATTCTCTACGTACATTTATAACCAATTCGTCGCCCGAGACTATAGTAAAAATCGATGTTAAAAATGCGTTTAACTCTATTAGTAGGGAATCTCTTCTGACAGAAGTCAAACAACAAATTCCGGAAATTTATAATTATCTCCTTGCTTCATATGCTGACCCAACAAATTTACTTTATCGACAACATCTTTTATCTTCAGAAGTAGGTTGTCAGCAGGGAGACCCACTCGGACCGGCGATTTTCAGTTTGGCAATTAATTCAATAATTCAAAATTTAAAAAGTAAATATAATGTCTGGTACTTAGACGATGGTACCTTGGGGGGGGACATAGACACCGTGTTATTAGACCTTGAGACTATTATTTCAAAATTTAAAAATATTGGCCTTGACCTAAACTTCGGAAAATGTGAACTATTTCTTCATAATTCCGTAACACCCACTTCAGATGCTATACAAAAGTTTCAAAATTTGATACCTGATATAAAAATAGTAGACGAAAAGTCGCTTTATCTTCTAGGATCTCCTATTCTGGAGGAATCATTCCCTAATTACGTTCAAAATTCAATTACCAAATTCCAAAACTGCGCAAACCGCCTTTTCGATATTAGTCCACATTATGCATTAACTCTGATAAAATTTTGTTTATTTGTCCCCAAACTTACTTACGTTATGCGTTGCTGCCCCTTATGGAAATTTAAAGACAGCCTTTTGCTACCTTTGGATGACTTAGTAAAATGTAACCTCGAAAAAATTCTGAATGTACAGTTCAACGATAGCTCATGGTCCCAGGCCGCTTTACCAATTCGGCACGGAGGTTTAGGCATCAGAAAGATTTCGGATGTATCTTTACCTGCGTTTTTGTCTTCTATCCACAGCTCTGTTAATCTTATAGGCAAAATTCTAAGGGCTTGCCCTACAAACTATAAGATTACAGGTTTGGAGGAGGCCAAAAACGCGTGGGTGTTAGCGTGCCCAGGTAAGGATCTTCCAATTCGTTCTTTTAGCCAAAGGAGTTGGGATGATGCTCTTTGTAAGTCATCTTATGACTCTTTGTTGCTTAATAGTACAGGGACATCTCGTGCAAGACTACTAGCAGCAGGAGTCAGGGAATCAGGTGATTGGCTCAAAGCTTACCCATCACCTAATACAGGCACCTTTTTGGAACCTGAAACCTTCCGTATAGCTGTATGCCTACGATTAGGGCTTAATGTCTGCTCAGCCCATAGATGTCCATGTGGCTCTGAAGTTTCAGCGTTGGGACACCACGGGCTGCACTGCCTTAAAAGTGCTGGTCGGTTTTCCAGGCACGCTGCCCTGAACGATGTCATCCGCCGGTCTCTTGCTGCTGTCAACGTGCCAGCTCTGCTGGAACCAACCGGCATTAGCAGAGACGATGGCAAGAGACCGGACGGTATGTCTTTGATTCCATGGAGGCAGGGAAGGGTGTTAGTGTGGGACGCCACATGTGTAGACACATTGGCCCCTTCCCACCTCCATGGGACCAGTAGTCGTGCAGGTGCAGCTGCGGAGGAGGCGGAGAGCCGAAAAATATTGAAATACAGTGGTCTCGGCACCGAATACATTTTTGTACCATTCGGTGTCGAGACTCTAGGCTCGTGGGGTTCCAACGCTAGAAAACTATATAATGAATTAGCAAAAAGGCTCGTAGAGTGTAAATAAAATAAATAAAATAAAAAAGCCTTTTATTTCGAGTCCTCATTATACGATTACAATTAGTTGGATATTAATATTTAGCATTTACAAGAAATTTGTCAATTTTTGTCTAGATTATTACATAATTTTATACTATTACATCATTAGATTATGTCAAAAATTGTTTCGTGTGACTGTTAATCATTAAGAAAGGAAAAAAAATTAATAAATATGTATGGACAAGAACCCCTCAGCGGGTGAAGGCCTCCTCCAAGGACTTCCACTCTTCTCTGTTGGAAGCTAAAAGTTTCCAGTCGGAGCCAACCAATTGTTGGATGTCATCGGACCACCGGCTATTTGGTTTGCCTCTTCGGCGTGTTCCTGTTGGTCCAGTCCAGGTAGTAGCTTGTAAGGTCCAGCGAGAGTCAGCCAGCCTGGCGACATGGCCTGCCCATCTCCATTTCTGCTGTTTGGCATGCTTGACAACGTCAATACATTTTGTTATAGCTCTTATATTTATGTGAGGTATTTTTTGCATTTTTTAAATGTTTAATAGACTTCTTTCCATAGCCCTTTGACATGTAGTTAATCTTGATTTAGTTTTAGCAGTAAAGATCCATGTTTGGCTAGCATATGTTAAAGAAGGTAGAATACACATATCCATAACTTGTTTCTTTAATTTTATATTCATATTACTTTTTAGGATTTCTTTTAGGCTCCAGAATTTATTCCAAGCTAGCTTTACTCGTCGGTCGACTTCCTGCTCGTTTCGTTGTTTGTTAAACGATACTTGCTTACCTAAGTATATATAGCTGTCCACGTACTCCAGTGGGGTGTTGTCGACGGTTATCAATTTCTTGGTGCTGTTAGTCATAAGTTTTGTTTTTAGAAAGTTCATTTTTAAGCCGACTCTGGCACTAGCTTTGTGTAGTGATTGAATCATGTATTCAAGTTGAGCGCTATGTTCTGACATTAATATTATATCATCGGCAAATCTTAAATAATAATAATAATAATAATAATAAAAACGTTTATTCAGATATAATGCTTACAAATAAGTTTACATAATTTCTTCTGCCAAACCACAGCATGGTTTGTTGGCAGACGAAGCTCCTATATATATTTCTATTAATGTAAGCTAGTTTTAAACTGTTAACAAATGTTAAGTACATAAAAACTATTGTGCAAATTGTACGGAGATTATACAGCATAATATACAGTTACGAGTATACACAATGTAGTATATATAATGGTTTAGCTGTTTGCCATTTATGTAAATTCCTAAATTGTTCCAGTTGAGGTTGCCCATTATAGATTGAAGTACTGCCAAGAAAAGCTTTGGTGATAAAGGATCGCCTTGCCTGACGCCTCTGTTAATTGGTATATCCTGACCCATTCGTTCTAACTGTACTCTACTAGTGCTATTTTCATATATTTGTTTTATAATCCTTATATATGTGGGCTCTACTTTGCATTCACTCAAAGCCTTCCAAATAGATGAATGTGAAATTGTGTCGAATGCTTTAGCATAATCCACGAATGCTGTGTACAGTGGTCTTCGGAACTCCTGGAATTTTTCTATAATCTGATCCAGAGTGTGTATATGATCCATGGTTGAGTACCCACTTCTGAATCCAGCTTGTTCACAAGGTTGGTGTCTGTCAATTGCTCCTGATATTCTGGATAATATGATTGATGAGAATAGCTTGTACATACATGACATCAAGCTGATAGGCCTGTAATTTCCAATGTCCGTTGGGTCTCCTTTTTTATATAACAGTATAATGTTTGACTGTGACCACTGTTGCGGTGTTTTTCCTGTAGTAAGTATGAGGTTAAATAAATGTGCCAAGGGTGTAACTAGCAAGGGAGCAGCAGTTTTAAGGATTTCATTTGTGATGTTGTCTGGCCCCGGGCTTTTTCCAGATTTTAAGTGTTTTATATGTTTCAATATGATTATTTCGTCTATAACCTGAACTTCCCCTGCCTGAGGTGGTGGTGGTAGGTCGGTTTCAGACAATAACTCTGGCAATTCTGACTCATGGCTACTGTAGAGCATCCTGTAGAAAGCTGTTGCAGTTTCAAGTACTTGGGGTCGAGAGTTTACTACATTTTTTGAGCTCTTTAACTCTGGGATCCAGCTTTTATGAGTTCTCAGTTCTTTGTAGGCTTTCTTCACACTCCCAGCAGCATAGAGATGACTTTCTATTTTTGACTCCCTGTATTTTTTATAATCTTCTTTTATATTTTTACTTACCTTTTTATAAAGGTAGCTCAGTTTAGCACGGATCTCTTTAGTTTTTGGTTTTATAGTTTGAAGTTTGGACCTTTCAATTATCAATTTCCTAGTGTCCTCGGATAGCAAGCTTTTGGGTTGGGTGTTGTTATTTTTATGCGACTGTTTTAAGCATGTCTGGATGCATTCAATAAGCTTGTCATGATATACTTGTACTGGGTCATCAGGTGACATAGCCATAAGAGGTTGTCGTTGTTCTGTAAGGAAATGCAAGAAGTCGTCCTTTTCCGCTTCTGATTGTAGACTTTTTCTGGTATTGTTACTAAAGTTATGTCTGCTTTTCTTTGACTGTTTAAGTAGCCATGTTGCCCTCACAAGTCTATGGTCTGATGAAAAATTAATTTTATTTATAATTTCAATGTTAGTTATGCTTTGTCTGTGGTTTGTAAGGATATAATCAACTTCATTTTTTGTGTTACCGTCCGGCGAGATCCATGTCCATTTTCTTGTAGATTTTTTCTTAAAATATGTGTTCATGATGGCTAAATTATTCTGATGGCAGTAGTCGATCAGTTGTTCGCCTCGCTGGTTTCGAGAGCCATAGCCATGGCTGCCAGTGACTAGGTATTCCTCTGGTTTTGGTTGTCCAATCTTGGCATTGAAATCGCCCATTATGATGACTTGTTTGTCTGCCAGTTGGTATGCTTCTTCTACCGTTGCATAGAAGTTGTTCACTTGTTCATCTGTTGCTTTTTCAGTTGGGGCGTACACCTGAATAATTGAAAGATGAAGATTGTTAATCAACATTTTTAATAGGGCAACCCTTTCTGATAGACCTTGAAAGCTCACTATACTTTGTTTCAAATATTTTTTTATTATGAATCCTACTCCATGAAGTCCTTGTGTCTGGCCAGTGTAGCATAGAATAAAATTCCTATGTTCCTCAATTTCTGTTCCGAGTCTTCTCACTTCTGAGAGACCAATAATATCATATTTTATTAGTTCTAGAGCTTCAGAAAGCTCCAGTAGTCGTTCATATGTTCGAAGTGTCCTGACATTGTATGTGCCTATGTATAGTCTATTCTGCTGGTTACTTCTAATTTCTTGCATAGTAGGTGTTATGCTAGTCTTACCTAGTAAGTTGATAGGTTGTGGTGGTTGAGTATGTGTCCTTGGAGGGTGGTGGTCTATCGCTCCCTCGGTGACCAACCGTGGTGGGAGGCGAAGAGGGGTTCTCGTCATACATTTTTTGGAATGCTGTCATTTTGATGCACTGGCGTTGTTGGTGTATACACTGGTGGATTTTTTGTTTGCACTATTGAATTTAGTCTTTGCACTGATGTAGGTGATCTTCCCACTGGTGATGCGTTGGTTGTGCTGGCTGTAGAACTGACTGGAGCCGGCTCCAGTCGTAGAGTGTACCGGGGATAAAAGGGCTGGCAGCTTCCTCGCTCAACGAATCAGCATAGCGATTCAGCGAGGGAATGCTGCCAGCGTTTTGGGCACTATGCCGAAGGGGGGAAATCTTTTTGATATTTAATTAAGTATTAGTTTTATATTTAGTTTAGTATGAAGTGTTTATTATTATTGATTTATTATTTCTTAGATTGTTTAAGGTTTTTGATTATTTTAAACTTTCAAGATTACAAATTATATTTTAGTGGATAAAATTAAATAACCTCAAACGTTAGATATAAGTTAAGATATAAATAAACGTAAGTTTACGCGATTAAGACCCGTTTGTCATTAAAATAAAGTACCTAAGAGTTTGTCAACCAGTAATATTATGTAGTAACATATCCGCACTTTTAAGATTTTTCATATATGCGTACAGAATGATATACCTAAACTAAACACAATGAATTTCCCGTAGGTCTCAAATTGCACAGTCTTGAATTATGCACAAAACAAGTAAACCGCCCGAAAAAAGTTGATTGACCCACATCCAATATTCTGTTTACGAGTAACTGGTCTCTTAAGCTATTAGTGACTAACTAGACGAAACTGACGAATTCCCGGCGCCAAACATCCCGACTAATGTCCGGGATAGTTGGGAGCAGCCGACAAGTGGACACAAGGGACTATTTAGGACTATTCATGGCTATTTACAACTAAATGCATAACTTAGTATTAGTGAACGTATTATTTGTAAGACCACTCGGCCGAGGGGTGCAGGCAACAGCCGCGAAAGCTGAGCGCGTGGGTTCGACATTAGGTGTCCCCATTTCGGACATTAGGTGATCTTGGTCGTTTTTATTTGGTATATGACATCTAATATTTATAATTTAGTATTAGTGGTTTGTGATGTAGATACACTGTCGATAAAGAATACGAGTCAGGTATAAAATTTAATAGAAAATACTGTAAACACGTTGATTTTAAATAGATTTTTAAAATGTTTACAGGATACGTGGAATCTAATTGTATATCCGGATGTATTGGATATTCCCTGTTCTTTCATAGAAATCTTAAAATGAGTAATTTTATCGTCAGATAACTTTCTGGATACAAAAATAGCTAGTCATGATTAAAAAGAATGTTTCCATTTTTTGGCGGATTTTTTTAAACACTATATTTTTTCCTGGACAAATCAGTGCAATTTGTGGCCCATGCATGGAAACTTTATTATTTATGATTTATACTTTTTCTTTACACGACCATAATAATATATGCGAAAATCTGAAAAATGGTGAATTTTTCATTTAACACTGTCATTGCGGACGCGTGCTACGCGCTACGCTCGTAGCCGATCCCGTGATTTTTCCGCTTTGTAGCGAAAATGGACCTCCCACAGAGAACTCCCCTCGAGAGTTCCCCGCGCTCAATGTGTTAATACTACTGTGAAAAACTTACACTTTCATCCAAATTTAGGATCAAGTATGACAGCCGAGTCACGAAGTCAAATTATACGAAAATAAAGCAAAATCAGTTGATAATAATATATAATTATGGAATTTGGTACTTTATATTTATCTGTCCTGTAAATGAATTATTAAAAAAAACGGCAATATGTAAGCCGCACGAAAAAAGAATTCATCCATTTGTTTTGTCACCCAATTCGTCATCATTGTAAGTAAATTAGATATCTAAACTTCGCTTGAATTCATACAAAATAGAAACAAAACTTAAATCCCTTAAACTCGGAATGAAATAACCCCCGCTAATTATACTGCTCGTTTTAATTGCCTATTTGCATTCAAGTTTTCACAGACAGTTGATTTTGTTACCGGTTTAATAATAAACAAGCACGGAGACTATTTCGACATTACATCACTGCTATTTCAGCCAGCCTCCGTAGCCTAGTGACCCTGCCTACGAAGCTGGAAGTTTTGGGCTCGAATCCCTGCGAGGGCATTATTTGTGAATTTATTTGCTATAAATATTTGTTCCCGCATCCAGCGGACTCCTGCGACCTTCACCAGGTCATCGGTCCACCTTGTGGGGGGCCTACCCACGCTACGCCTTCCGGTACGTGGCCGCCACTCAAGAACCGGTGGCGCAGGACCGGTCATTGTGGCAATCTTTGGGGGAGGCCTATGTTCTGCAGTGGACGTCTTTCGGCTGATATGATGATGATGATGATGATGAAATATTTGTTCCTAGGTCATGCCTGTCTATGTTATTAAATATCTTATTTTACTATATGTGTGAACACATGTTTTATGCCGTGTGGTGACGGCAGCAAGAATACATTTGTCACCATCCCCACTCTTCCCGCGGATGTCGTAAGAGTCGACTAAGAGATTGAAGTGTCACTAACCATCCTTTTATTTGATTGATGATGGGTAGTCATCATAGTGGACCCATAACTGCGATCGCCAACCCGCTTGCCCAGCGTAGCGATTATGGGCATTTACCTCCTAATACGTCTATAGTTAATAGGAGAGGCCTACGTCCAGCAGTGGACTGAGACGGGCTGATGATGTGATGATGATGATATGTTTTCAAATTTTCTTGACGTCAGCAACACAAAAGCTATCCACTCTAAAAATGTCCAACGTAATTATGTTCGCTGAAAACCACATTACCGCTACCTGCGAGGCACTATTAATCAAGTTTACTAAATCCGGTACCGGTACAATTACCGGTACAGGGAACCGGTAATGAAAATTTGACGAGGCACGCGGCCTCATTGACTGCTTTCGATTGAATTCGTGTAGCATATTCATGATGTGACGTGGCGCTGAATTTCTATAGATAAATGGTGTTTGGAAAATTGCTTTTTTAACCGACTTCAAAAAGGAGGAGGTTTACAATTCGTCGAAATCTTTTTTTTTTTTTTATGTATGTTCCCCGATTACTCGAAGACGCGTTCACCGATTTGAAATATTCTTTTTTTGTTTGAAAGGGTATACCTTCTAGTTGGTCCCATTGTCACCGAATCCTGATCTGATGATGGGATCCTGGAGAAATCGAGGGAACTCTTCAAATGTTGTAGGCACACATGACATTTTTCATTTATTTTCGAAGACTAATCAAGTATTTGCATCTAGTCATGAACATCTTAAGTTGGTGATCTGATGATGGAAGGTACAACTCCTTAGCAATTAGGAGTTGGGGGATAATTCTTTAAGTATAACATATTTCGTGTATTTTGGAAGCTATTTGAGTATTTGCCTTTAGGTGGTCATCCGTTCATGTTGGTGAGCTGATGATGTAAGGTACAACTCCTTGGAGATTAGGAGTTGGGGGATAATTCTTTAAATATAACATATTTCATATATTTTGGAGGCTATTCGAGTATTTGCCTTTAGGTGGTCATAGTCTCATGTTGGTGAGCTGATGAGGAAAGGAATAACTCCTTAACGATTAGGGGTTGGAGGATCATTCTTTGTATATATAACAAATGTCATACATTTTCGAGATCTATTCAAGTGTTTGCTTAGTAGTTATGACATGTCGGTTAGCGGTTAGTGATTCTTTAAATAATATTGGCATGCTAAGTCTGTTACCTTTGAAATTGTTTTTGTATTCATATAAGTTCGCCAGTTCAGGTTTTATGGCCTACTACAGTGCAGTACATTCTAATTATAAGTATTTAGAGCATACTGAATAACGATTTTATATTTACACTACTAAAAAGCAAAAAATAAAATATTTTAAAAATAAAAATAAAACCGCCTTCAAAAATTCGCCCGAACTAAAAAGTTAAAAATAATTTTGGTTCCTACTTCTTAGGATTTCCTACCCAAACCTTCAAACCTTTTACCCTATTCATTGAAATAAAACATTATGGCTAGGTACCCTACAGATTTCTTAGAAGTCGGTGCCAAGCCAAATATGTTCACTTTGCGAGTACTTATATGTATTTGATAGAGCTTTGTAACTTACTGTAACTCCGGTTATGCTTTCATGAAAATGACTGAGGCAGACCATTCTGTTGATAAAAGCGTAATCGGAGTGACAGTAAGTTACAAAGCTCTATCTAATATATACCTATGAACGTATTCGGCTTGGCACCGACTTCTAAGAAATCTGTAGGGTACCTAGCCATAATGTTTTATTTCAATGAATAGGGTAAAAGGTTTGAAGGTTTGGGTAGGAAATCCTAAGAAGTAGGAACCAAAATTATTTTTAACTTTTTAGTTCGGGCGAATTTTTGAAGGCGGTTTTATTTTTATTTTTAAAATATTTTATTAGGATTCCATAGTTAACTAGGAACCCTTTTTGATACGCTAGTCTCGTCTGTCTGTCTGTCCGTAGCATAGCTCAGTGGCCGTTAGTAATAGAAATTTGCAATTTGGTACAGGTACACATATAAATGACGCCTTGTAACACACCCCCCCCCTTTATATTACTAGTCCCCCCCCCTATAAATAAACTGTCTAAACACCTAACCTACTTCACCTGAATACTAAAAATAAAATCTGAAAATTCTAATAAGAAAATCTAGAATTCTAATTACCTACTTCTAATACTGCTTTATGAATTAATAATAAATAATCAAATAAACCGGAATAAATAAAGTTAATATCTTGAATTGGATCAGTAATTTGGCCAAATGATCGTTAGTGTGTATTTAGAAACCCTTCGTTGTGTCCGTTGTCAGTAACCGAAATCCTTTTCGCATATAGGTAAGAGTTGAGTATCTTAATACGTATATTTAATCTAAGTGTAAGAAATAATATGTCAGAATATAGGTAAGGTAAAAGTCAGATGTAAGTTATGTCAAAGTTAGTTTGTCAGAAGTAAGAATGTTGTAAAGTATGTAAAAATAATCCAATAACATGTCACAATATAAACAAAGAAGTTAAATTAAATTTATAATGAAAATATTTTTATTTGGGGGTTAGAGATACTGCCCCGCCCCGCAGCATCCGTATCCATCTACCAGTTGCAGGGTCAGGATTCCGCCCCCGTGCTGAAGGCACTAAAGTTCTGAAGGAACTTAATAATGACATGACCTTTTAGTCCTTCCTGTCATTATTTTGTGACATTTCTTGTCTTGTATGAGAGGATTTGCAAAGGGACATTTAACATAACAAAATACTGGTAGGAGCAGAAGTATTAGATCCACTCTAGTTATCCAGAATTCTGCAATTTTTGCAATACATTTCTTGTATTGGTTTCAATGAAATAATATTATCCAAACTGTAGGTGTAGCCATTTTGTATCATACTTTCAGACCAAAATAAACTACGATCTTACTGCGATCTAGCCTGGGTAAATTACTCATTGAAAATTACATACCGTTACTAGTATGATTTGTGATAGTAGGTATGACCTTGTATTCTTAAGGTCGTGTTGGAAAATTACAGAACCACAGAAAACAGAATGAAGTCTTAGTACTCACTGCTAAGAGACGGGCAAACAAATATTTTCTTTTCATTTTCAAAAACAAAGTGCTTCTAACGTTAGGACATATTGTGAGTTATTTATTTTAGTTTTCTCACAATATTTAATACTACCAGTAGAATAGCAAGGAGCAAAATATAAATTGTCAAATAGTATGTCAGGTTTGTCTATTTGTGTCATAAATAAATATATGTAATAAAATCCTAACTTGTCCCTAAACCCACCCTACATCCTAGCTAATTGTACATTGAAATGTAACCCATAAACCCGTAATTAATTTACGTAAACAAATTAAGAAGCCATATATGTAACGGAACCTAGCTAACTAATGAAAATGTGTAATGGCTTATACATCTCAAAAATTAGAAAATCAATTGAATCCTACAAAACCTACGCCTATAATATTCCTAGCCCTAACAGCTACACTATCCAACTATTGTACCGAAATATTTGCAAACTAGCACCCCGTGGTGCACATTTAATTTACACGCGTAATTTCCCGATGTGCAATGGGAAATTCTAGGCTAAAGCTACCTACTTCGGATGGGAAAACTCCATTAGACTAACACCCTATTTTCCCGTGTGCTGTTTGTTCCTTCTCGATAGGGATTGGGACAGAAAAGGAACAAACTGTCGAATAAATGTGAATATATAAATATATAGATAAAAGGACTAAGCAACTGGCTAATTTAGAAAATCAGAGTTGACTTTCCAAATCGTCCGGCACTTAGGGGTAAAACACCAGTCTCAATAAATGCTGGTAACTGTCTGGACCCACCAGATATTTACAACACTAAACTGAAGAACGCTAATTAGAAAGCAAGAACCGACGTTGTCACCGTTCTGGTACCTGTTCTTTCTCTCTAATTGCCCAGCAGACTGTGCTGGGTTGAACTAGTTCTCCCTAACCCATAATAATTCAAAACACTAATCACTAAATAACTATAATATGTGACACTTCCAATCTAGATCATTAAAGTGCTAAATATCACTAAAATAATCCAAACCAAAACTTTCACATATTGAAAACAATTAATGAATGGCACTAAAGTAAAAAAACAAGAATTTACAACTTTTAATAGCCTATTGATTTGTAGCCTAAACTTCACCAATATTCTAAAATATTAGCACTTGCCTGGGCACAAATCAATAAACAACCGAGATAGCTACAATCTACTAAAATTAAAAACAACTCTACGCACAAAACAAAACTTTACACTACTTTACAACATCAAACACTAGCATTATTCTGGATCACAAAACAACAAGTAATGAAATAATTAAAATCTCAAAATTTAACACAAAATTATTTAAAATAACAAAACGAAACCCCATAACTAGTTTCCCTATACCATGTCCAAAACCAGACCTTACTAGAATCACAGGATACTAGCAAAATCCATATTTCAGGACATAATACAGGTAACCTAGAATGACCTAAACCTGCACTATGAGAACTTCGTCCAACGTTCCGCAAAAAGCCAAAGACCCCCCCGAATTTGCTCGTGCACACGCTTTTAAACTACCCCTTCCCCACTTGCCTATTCACACCTTCTTGCATACCATTGGTATTTTGAAAACCCATACTGAATTTCATAACTCCGTTTAAACTTTACAAAGATTAAATCGTATTTCTTAAATAACATAAAGTCCAATTTGACCTAATCAATGGGTGTTACACATCTAGTTATAAACGCCTATTGGGCATGAACCTATAGTTTGTATCATAAACAGTTTAGTTTTTTTATATGAATGCAAGTTTGTAGGTCCGCCCTTTTTTTAATACTTTATAATATGGTTCAATTTTGCACCGAATATTTTTGCGTGCGGCATTCTTTTTTACGTATCATGTGACACTCGACAAACCAAACTGATTTTCAGGCAAAAACGTATACGGTACAAGCTCTATAACATTGAAATAAAGTTCAAATTGTTCTAATAATTAAGTGTCTTAAGAAATTGGTTTACTATAAATCACTAAGCTCTCCAAGAACTCATCTAGAATTTCAAACGATAAGGCGTACTTGTGTTATGAGAAAGAATTTGGTTATTACAATTGCCGTGTGACTCAACAGTGGAATTTAACCGACTTTAAAAAAGATTACTATTATGTTTCATATACTGCTAACATGGAAAGGGGGCCCTTTGACATGTTACAATCGCCTCCCAAAATTTGCTGTAGCTTAAATATATAAATCATATATTTGCGAAAGTAAATTTTCGAAACAGGCAAAAGAAATAAATAATCAAAATAATCAATCAAATTAAAGAAACAAACGTTATTAAAATAATCGGTTAAATACTAATAAGAACCTTTTTAACATTCTTCCCTTCTGTGTTAGCCTTTTTTTTTTTGTTTCGGCTGTGTGTAGTGTGTGTTTAAACCAAACTGAAGAATGAACATTTCTGAAAGAATAAGTTTAGAAGTTCAGTCATGTTAGAAATAAACAATCAAAAACGCAACCAGTCAACCTTGCCTCAAAAAGAAAATAGAAGTTGTGCTAGTCTTCTACCGATCCGAGTGATACATACGAGAGCTTCCGACTTGTATCGACTAGGTTAGCATCCAATTCGCGCCTGCCGACCAAGAAAGGATTCAAACGTATCCCTAATTAAGACAAGACTGAACCTTTTTGCCAAGGAGTATAGGATACCACTCGAGGAGTTACAATCTTTGAAAGATTTAATTCTAACATCGTAACACACGGCTTAAATCTTCAAAAAGCCTTTCCTAGTCTGGGGCATGTATATCATTAACGGGACGTTAATACAAAAGATTAAGCATAGCTTAACCCTAAGCTTCTACAACGAAGCAGCAAAATGAAGTAAGTTAAGTATCATTAATGATTAAAATAAAACTAGAAAATAGTACTGACCCATGAAAAAGCACAACTAATCTTTAAATAGATTCGAAATGAGTGAAGTATTACTTGCCGTTATGAAGTATTTTTCTAAACTCACTTCGCATTATGCTTTTCCATATGATGAAAGTACTATGACGTCCCATTAATGACGGGTGTGTGAGATTCTATACCGATGTTGTGTGTAGTGTAGAGATAATATGGCGGCAGCTTATAAATCTGCAAATCTGCTCATTTTTTTTTTCGAGCCTAACCTAACTCCAAACAACCGTATTACCTCACTTGTGTAGTGTAGTGTTCCAGTCAGAATATTAAAAAAGTATGTATTATTAATGTTATTTCCTCAGGGCCCTTTATATAAAAAAAACATGCATTACTAATATACACTAACTTGTAGTGTAACATTCGTCATATTTATTCGTCTTCATTCTTTTTTTTCACACATCCCTGAATGTCTAACAATAATTTTTGCTAAAAAAATAAATAAGAGCGACGAAAATAATTGAATAATGCGTCAATTTTATGAAAGAAATTTACTGTTAGCAAACATACGATCAATGCATTTAAGTAATGTTGCAATATTTTTTTTCATCCAAATATTATTGAAAAATACTACATAATATTTACGAAGTATACACAGTTCTTATGTCATTTTGTGATGAAAAAATAAAATAAAATACACTACGGGTTCATTGACAAGATACAAAAAATATATGGAGAGCTCAGTAAATTAATA
Organism: Thaumatotibia leucotreta; assembly: GCA_025490895.1. Taxonomy (NCBI): domain Eukaryota; kingdom Metazoa; phylum Arthropoda; class Insecta; order Lepidoptera; family Tortricidae; genus Thaumatotibia; species Thaumatotibia leucotreta. The sequence goes on along the minus strand of JALPQI010005118.1, from coordinate 14,811 downwards.
ATAAACACTCAAATCCTCAACCTACATTAATTCACAAAAATAATTTATTTAGTTTATGTAATATCAATCTAAAAATTGTAAATTATAATTTATGTTATTTAAAAAATAAAAAAGTAACTTGAATTAACCCATTGTTGTAAATTACTTTGAACATAATCATTATTTTGAATTCTATTTAGTTTATGTATTAATCATTGAACATTATGAATGAGAGTACCGAATTCATTACGTAATAGTCACACAATATACATATATTTTTTTGTCAAAGTCAAAAATTTTAACATACCAAACGCAAAAATATGCCATACAGAAAGAAAGTGGACAATATTACTGTTTTTTCTAATATTTAACAACATAAATAGCGAATGATTAAATTAAAGTAGGTGTTCGTTTTAACGCGTGTTAAATTTAAAAGTACTTTCGTAATACACTATGAAAGTTTGATATTATTCTGTAGATAAATTATTGGTTGAATAATATTTAAATAACAATTGAAACAACTCTTTGACGAACAAATTTACGTATGTTTTTTTTGTATTAATACTTAAGTATCTTTTAAATGAGTAAGAAAATAATTACGTCGTTTGCTTAAAATATTCGCTTCGAAACCGCAAAGCAATAATGGAATCGTTTAACTATCCGTTGGTATATCAATACTATACTGAAAATGTACGCATACATACATAATTTATGGTGGTATATTACAACAAGTAACCTTGCGAGTCCCGTAAAACCATAAGAATTCATTGTATAATACTAACAAACGTACTAAACAAATCCCTTACCACAAATATAATGATTATTTATCAATTCATAATGGATTAGGTATATTAGTCTACTACGATAGGTATCAACATTTTTAGAAACCATAAAACAACAAAGTCTTACTTGTACAGTATTCAATCCTACTAGTTAACAAAATGGCAATTTTAAATATTTCGTTACACTGAAGATACCAATACCGTACCAATAAAAGCAATCATGTATTTACCTAATTTATCATTATTGTAAATTACTCGATGATTGAAATGCCAGTACGTTCTAGCAAATAAATATAAACCTACGAGCATCACTTCAGGTAAGTATAGGTACACTGTGTATATTGTAATAAATTTTCTGACTAAAAATAATATAAAAAACATTTTCCTCAAAACTAAAACGTTGTTATATTTTTGTGAACTTACTTGGAACAGTGTTTTAAACCACTCATGATTTCTGTTAACAATTACTTTCAAATTAAGCAAACAAATAATGAAAGTATACTATTGTAGTAACATTGTTCAATACGACTGAACAACTTTTAACGCACTATTTGTAAACCCGTTTTTTTTCCATAAGTAAAGTTAAAAAAATAATATAGCATGATTGAGCTGACGATGATGATGATGATGATGAGCTGACGATTGAAAACATTGCTGTTATGTATCCCTTAAATGTATTGTTGTATTAATATTGATAATGCAAAATTTCATAAAAAGTAATCTACCAAAACAAATTGTGCGACATATTAAAAGATTAAACTAACCTACATAAAAACTGCACTGCATAAATGCTGGGTCCAGTTGTTGTAGAACGAGAAATGTAAAATTATAAATCTATGTAAAATTAAAATGTATAAATGTAATATTTAATTACTTTATGTATTCGTTTGTAATTTGTTACTGGCTACTTAAATCAAATAAAATGCAATAAATAATACGTTAACTTAAACTACAGTAGCCGTTTGGAATAATACCTACTTGACTAACACACCACTTACTTAGTAACACAAATAACGTAATACCGCGATACACTACTTCCTATAATCCAATGCCAAATATGTAAAACATAAACAAAATATTTTAGATTTCAAATTCCCACTAAAAGTATACTTATCATAAATAACAAAAAGTTAAACATTCAAATAATTCTTTGAGCGATAACATGTTCACAAAAGCACACTCATGTTGTGTTCAAGTGGTTCAGCGTAACACTTTTTTGTACAATGAGCGAATGATTTGAACGGCTAAAAACAATAACAGACCCGAAATAAGTCAAGTGGTCGTCGCGACAAGTTTTTATAAACAATCTAACCGTACCCGATATCACGATAACTTTAAGTTTGAAAGTTCAAATCTATTAATAGTTCATTGGAATAAGTGAACATTAATATCCGAATCCTATAAATACTAAAAAATAATTGTTACACTATTTTTAAAATTACTCTTTACGCCTCCCCGTCTATACAACTTTAATTATTTTAGGAACCTACCAACAAAATGAGAAAACTGATATGTTACGCCTCCCCGTGTATAAAAGTTTTAATTATTTACAGTACATAAAAAGGTAAAACTATGTAATCTTTTAAATATATAAAAATAAGTATTAATGGCGTAAGACACACGTAAAAACTATGACTAACTTGGCACTGAATGTACACCTACTAACGAATTTATTTTCGAAATAAATATGAAAATGTTATTTAATGAATGAACTCAAAACTCCATACCTAAATATGCTATCCATCTACACGGCAACAATTTTGTTGTTATAATCGACCGTCTAAACAAATCAACTATAACAACATTTTGATCCAAAACAAGATATGCAACTCAAAATTAAAATACAAATGGAACAAATTAAACCTAAAACAACAAAATTTAAACAAATAAACAATGAGATCAATGAAGTCAGGTGAAACATTATTAACATAACAATAACAGCAAAAATAATATCGAGGTAACAAAAGACGTATCAAACAAAAATTAATGAATATGAAAATAATATAAACTAAATTTTTCACTATAAATATCCTGGTCACGGCACCAATTGTAACACACCCCCCCCCTTTATATTACTAGTCCCCCCCCCTATAAATAAACTGTCTAAACACCTAACCTACTTCACCTGAATACTAAAAATAAAATCTGAAAATTCTAATAAGAAAATCTAGAATTCTAATTACCTACTTCTAATACTGCTTTATGAATTAATAATAAATAATCAAATAAACCGGAATAAATAAAGTTAATATCTTGAATTGGATCAGTAATTTGGCCAAATGATCGTTAGTGTGTATTTAGAAACCCTTCGTTGTGTCCGTTGTCAGTAACCGAAATCCTTTTCGCATATAGGTAAGAGTTGAGTATCTTAATACGTATATTTAATCTAAGTGTAAGAAATAATATGTCAGAATATAGGTAAGGTAAAAGTCAGATGTAAGTTATGTCAAAGTTAGTTTGTCAGAAGTAAGAATGTTGTAAAGTATGTAAAAATAATCCAATAACATGTCACAATATAAACAAAGAAGTTAAATTAAATTTATAATGAAAATATTTTTATTTGGGGGTTAGAGATACTGCCCCGCCCCGCAGCATCCGTATCCATCTACCAGTTGCAGGGTCAGGATTCCGCCCCCGTGCTGAAGGCACTAAAGTTCTGAAGGAACTTAATAATGACATGACCTTTTAGTCCTTCCTGTCATTATTTTGTGACATTTCTTGTCTTGTATGAGAGGATTTGCAAAGGGACATTTAACATAACAAAATACTGGTAGGAGCAGAAGTATTAGATCCACTCTAGTTATCCAGAATTCTGCAATTTTTGCAATACATTTCTTGTATTGGTTTCAATGAAATAATATTATCCAAACTGTAGGTGTAGCCATTTTGTATCATACTTTCAGACCAAAATAAACTACGATCTTACTGCGATCTAGCCTGGGTAAATTACTCATTGAAAATTACATACCGTTACTAGTATGATTTGTGATAGTAGGTATGACCTTGTATTCTTAAGGTCGTGTTGGAAAATTACAGAACCACAGAAAACAGAATGAAGTCTTAGTACTCACTGCTAAGAGACGGGCAAACAAATATTTTCTTTTCATTTTCAAAAACAAAGTGCTTCTAACGTTAGGACATATTGTGAGTTATTTATTTTAGTTTTCTCACAATATTTAATACTACCAGTAGAATAGCAAGGAGCAAAATATAAATTGTCAAATAGTATGTCAGGTTTGTCTATTTGTGTCATAAATAAATATATGTAATAAAATCCTAACTTGTCCCTAAACCCACCCTACATCCTAGCTAATTGTACATTGAAATGTAACCCATAAACCCGTAATTAATTTACGTAAACAAATTAAGAAGCCATATATGTAACGGAACCTAGCTAACTAATGAAAATGTGTAATGGCTTATACATCTCAAAAATTAGAAAATCAATTGAATCCTACAAAACCTACGCCTATAATATTCCTAGCCCTAACAGCTACACTATCCAACTATTGTACCGAAATATTTGCAAACTAGCACCCCGTGGTGCACATTTAATTTACACGCGTAATTTCCCGATGTGCAATGGGAAATTCTAGGCTAAAGCTACCTACTTCGGATGGGAAAACTCCATTAGACTAACACCCTATTTTCCCGTGTGCTGTTTGTTCCTTCTCGATAGGGATTGGGACAGAAAAGGAACAAACTGTCGAATAAATGTGAATATATAAATATATAGATAAAAGGACTAAGCAACTGGCTAATTTAGAAAATCAGAGTTGACTTTCCAAATCGTCCGGCACTTAGGGGTAAAACACCAGTCTCAATAAATGCTGGTAACTGTCTGGACCCACCAGATATTTACAACACTAAACTGAAGAACGCTAATTAGAAAGCAAGAACCGACGTTGTCACCGTTCTGGTACCTGTTCTTTCTCTCTAATTGCCCAGCAGACTGTGCTGGGTTGAACTAGTTCTCCCTAACCCATAATAATTCAAAACACTAATCACTAAATAACTATAATATGTGACACTTCCAATCTAGATCATTAAAGTGCTAAATATCACTAAAATAATCCAAACCAAAACTTTCACATATTGAAAACAATTAATGAATGGCACTAAAGTAAAAAAACAAGAATTTACAACTTTTAATAGCCTATTGATTTGTAGCCTAAACTTCACCAATATTCTAAAATATTAGCACTTGCCTGGGCACAAATCAATAAACAACCGAGATAGCTACAATCTACTAAAATTAAAAACAACTCTACGCACAAAACAAAACTTTACACTACTTTACAACATCAAACACTAGCATTATTCTGGATCACAAAACAACAAGTAATGAAATAATTAAAATCTCAAAATTTAACACAAAATTATTTAAAATAACAAAACGAAACCCCATAACTAGTTTCCCTATACCATGTCCAAAACCAGACCTTACTAGAATCACAGGATACTAGCAAAATCCATATTTCAGGACATAATACAGGTAACCTAGAATGACCTAAACCTGCACTATGAGAACTTCGTCCAACGTTCCGCAAAAAGCCAAAGACCCTCCCGAATTTGCTCGTGCACACGCTTTTAAACTACCCCTTCCCCACTTGCCTATTCACACCTTCTTGCATACCATTGGTATTTTGAAAACCCATACTGAATTTCATAACTCCGTTTAAACTTTACAAAGATTAAATCGTATTTCTTAAATAACATAAAGTCCAATTTGACCTAATCAATGGGTGTTACACATCTAGTTATAAACGCCTATTGGGCATGAACCTATAGTTTGTATCATAAACAGTTTAGTTTTTTTATATGAATGCAAGTTTGTAGGTCCGCCCTTTTTTTAATACTTTATAATATGGTTCAATTTTGCACCGAATATTTTTGCGTGCGGCATTCTTTTTTACGTATCATGTGACACTCGACAAACCAAACTGATTTTCAGGCAAAAACGTATACGGTACAAGCTCTATAACATTGAAATAAAGTTCAAATTGTTCTAATAATTAAGTGTCTTAAGAAATTGGTTTACTATAAATCACTAAGCTCTCCAAGAACTCATCTAGAATTTCAAACGATAAGGCGTACTTGTGTTATGAGAAAGAATTTGGTTATTACAATTGCCGTGTGACTCAACAGTGGAATTTAACCGACTTTAAAAAAGATTACTATTATGTTTCATATACTGCTAACATGGAAAGGGGGCCCTTTGACATGTTACAGCCTACAAAGTTGTAGAATAAAATGTAGATTTTTTCGGATACCTCCCCCAGTTGTAAGATTAGGATGATTTTCTTATTTTTCCGGCACCCTTTAGTATGGTGTATTAATAGGTTAATAGGTATTTCAAAAGGGTGCCTGTCGTGTCGCATAACGTCGATTGTCCTAAAATTTTTTGGCCGAGAATGTATGGCATAATGTTACATGGCATACTACTTGTTTAGCCTACTTAATTTTGCGCATACACGTTTAAAATACCTACACCATATTTATTCTAATATTGATTACTCGAATGTCGAATGACCTAAAGCATAATAATCCTAATGTTCATTGTAATAAATATTGTTTTCCCTACTACTCGAACTGTCAATTTTCACTGCGCCTACTTTTATCATGTCCGAAATTTCATTAAAAAAGGCATTTTTATAACAACATGCAAAACATTTGAACAACAGGGTGAAGGCCCCCACCAGGGGGGCTCGGGGGGCGAAGCCCCCCGCATTAAAAAATAAATAATCTGAACATCCCCTACCTTAACCTGGATAGGTTCGTTAGGTACCTTTTATCCCTTAGAGCGGAAATAGAAGCTCCGCGCAGCGGGGCTTCGTCGACCGGTTCCCAGGTCAAAATTGCTCACTTAAATTCTTTGGACAACAGGGCGAATTATTTAGTAATAGTTAAGTATAAGGATACAATTTTTTTTAAAGCTAGTTAAAGGTAGGTAATGACTATTAGTACATTAAATAGTAGGAACATCACCATTATGCACAATAAATATACATTAGACACGAAAATCATTAGGACAAACAATATTTAGGAACAACCAAGTTAGGATTAACAATTTAGGCATAGCAAAAATATGCGCAACAATGTTTATGCCATTCATTTTTCGGCGTAAAGTTGTTATGCGACAAATTTTTCGAAATAAAAACATTATGCCACCCGATATAGACCCATTTCAAAAAGAATAAGGATCCCAAATGACAGTTTTTTTAAGTCAATATTGTCAGATTAAACCGTATCTGAATAAAAAAAGTTTAAAATAAAACTATTTCGATCAGAATCGGCTGTTTTTTTATAACTACGGAACTCTACACTGAGCATGGCCCGACATGCTTTTGCCGGTTTTGACTGGATAGCGTTACTATCATTCGAGCTTTTGTGAAAAAGTTATATCGCTGTTCCTACAAAAGTCGCTATGTGTTTTATTGCTACTTTACAGGAGACACAAAAAACTGTTTATTTAGAATCTTGTTCACTCAAAGTAGGCCAATATTATATTGTGATAAATATGTTCAGTTTAACGTATTTTAATGTCTTTTCTAAGTATAAATCTCAGTTTTTTAACGAGAAAAATTAATATTACCAATAATATGTCACATAGCCGTTTTTGTTGCAGTCGTCCAAAGGCTCTATGTGGCTTTTTTTAACATGGTTTTAAAATAACTAAATTACAAAATTGGACACATATTGATAATATTTATCACATAGTTATTTTTATGAAAGATAAGGTTCTTCAAGAGTACAAAAAAAAACATGTTTCAGTAATAATTTTAATCATAAAATATACAAATACAGAAAAAAACAAATTAAGGCTAATTTAAAATAAAACTAACTACAAATATTAAACTAAGTAATAATAGTCACAGGAAAATTTCGCTAAGTGTCGTAAGACTTTGTCTAAAGCATAGTCTACGAACGCGATGTATCGCTATGTGCGGAAAAGTACATATCGAGCCATATTTGTTCTTATTTAATTTAAAAAAAAATCCCGCTCTGTGCCTAAAACCACATAGCGGGCCCCATTATAAAAAGTCACTCATGGTTATATAAAAAAGTCATGTGATTTTGGCACTTACTGTTTTTAGTAAGAGAATTCAATATATGGATATCACATTCCTAAAATTCATAAATCCTGAACTATTAAAGATAGCCTCACCGCTGTTTCTGGAGCGTATACATATCGAAAATCAAAATGGCGTTAAATTGAAAAAAAAAAAAACACATAGTGACTTTTATAGACACAGCGACGATATTGCGGATGAAAATTGAGGTTTTTTTCCTACACAGTATCATATAGCGGGAGTTTCAGCAAATAAATATATTACAAAATATGCATGCATGAAATATTTCACTGGTATCTATTGGAATATCCAAAGCCGAAATATACGTAGAATCGAAATATATCCAATAACATAACACAAAGTGACAGGCGGCTTTCGGAGCGGAATGTTTTTTTGTTTTATTGTTTATTTGCAGATACATACAATATATTTATACATGTGAACCTTGGTTAAATTAAGTACTACTAGCTGAAGCTACGCATTTTTTTTACGTTATTTGTCACTAAAACACGATGAAAAAACATGCAGGTAATCTTTAATACTAAACGCTTTCTATTTCCATAAAATTTAAGTAAAAAACTATAGGTACCTCTCCCAAGCAAGTCTCATCATTATACAGTAATTTATTATGTGCAACGGCAACAAGAGAGTCAAACAAATAAATTAAGCTAACGCCAAACGAAAACAATTATTGTACGTGCATTTTAAATTTACAAAAAATGAGTTTATTATTAAAACAACTGACAATGTTTTTATTTATAAACTTGATTCTTAAATGTTCGTCAACGTAATTCGTCAGCTTAAAATGACGTTATATTTTTCAAATATATTTTGATACCTTTTAAATTCATCATTATTTTGTGCGTACTTTACGCAACCTTATCTGTAAGTTTTAATTTTAAGTTCTCATATAAGCTAATAGTATTTATTTTTATGAGAATAAAGAATCTTAAAACCATTGTTTTTAATTTAAATTCAAAATGGACAAGAAACCATCATAATGTAAATCCCAACAAAAGTTACCCCAGAGTATAATCCGGTACTCGAGCACCTTCGTAAATACGCGTAATACGTACGAATGATGGAGGGCCGCTTGACCCGAATACAGCTGAGTTATGAGTTCATTTATATGCGGGAATATGCGTCCAAGTTAGGGCAACTCGTGGTACCTGTTTTCCATTAAAAGTTCGCTCGAAATGTGAAGTTTTCATGTTAATTTTTTCTTTAACCACTTTTATGAAGATACATTTTATATTACAGCTTAATCCTAAGTGGCACACGGCGGAACGGCTAATCCAATCATCATGCTAAGGTTGTATTGTCAGCCTCCGTAGCCTAGTTGATAGTGACCCTGCCTACGAAGCCGGAGGTTCCGGGTTCGAATCCCGGCGAGGGCATTATTTGTGTATTTATTTATAACGAATATTTGTTCCTTGGTCGTGGCTGTGTTTGTATTTAAGTTTCTATTATGTACTGTAAAACCATACAACTATAGTCTATTACTACAACTATGGTCCACAAATTCAACTCGTAATTAAACATCTATGGAATTTTTTTTTTTTGTAATGAGGAGACTTTGTGTAACAACTGCGTGAATAATATAATAATTACTCTGAAAGGAAGACATATGACTTAGTTTTGGACCATAATTGGGTGCATTTGGACTATACTTGGGTAGTTTTACGATATCTATCTATTATATAATATATCGTCGCTTGGTACCCACAACACAAGCCTTAATTGTGCTCACCGTGGGACTAAGTCAATTTGTTTAAGATATCCCAAGATATTATTTATTTGTGTATGTATGTGTTTATAGCCGATAGTTCATAGCTTAGTAGCTCGTGGTGAGACCAGGTGCCGAAAAAACTGTTCACTACTAAGAGTCGGTTACAGAATAAACCTTCAGTACGCAGTGCTATTATTTATTGTGTGACACCCTCGAGTAAGTTCGCAGTTCTTGTAAATAGGATGTGTTAAAGCCAGCTAAATTACTGAGACATACGGAACCATGCGTCCGTATTCGGATTTACATTTTAATGCCGGGCGCCCGGATCAAGAGGTGTATTCGGATTAAAGTAATTTGATTACAAAGTTTTTGTGAAACAAATAAAACTATTTATTTATACTGGATGTAGTACTTTCGAAACATTAAGTACAGATGTCGCTAGGGATTAGTTTCACAATACCATTGACTAAATTCGCTGTGATTCTGTGAAGGTCGTCTGGTGTAATTGGAAGCACGTTGGACCGGCAATCCAGAGGATGCGGGTTCGAATCCCGTGACAACCAGAGTCTTTCGCAGTTGATTTTCTTATGCTAAGCACATCTGTTACGATATTGTGTTTGTGTAATATTATGTTGTTTGTGTAGTGAAACTTTAGGTATAACTCATAAATTTCGTTTTTTCAATTAGATATGTTGATTGAAACTTAAGATGTAACTCATTCCTCATACCATAAGTTGTACCTTTTACAAGTGTTATCACTGAATTCCGAGTTACAGGCCTAGTCCTAGTTCGAAAAACAGTTGGTCAAACCTGACGACTAGTTACAAACCTAATCCATGTAAATCTATGTCACTTTAAGTTGCATTATTTTGTATCCAAATATGTATTAGGTTTACAGTCAATAAAGTTTTTTTTTTTTATTCATTTCATCTTTTCGTAAGAGGGCGGGACGACAAGCAGTTGAAGAATTTCGACTTCATAAAATCTGAAAAAAAATGTAATCCAGAATAACTGGGAACGCGCAACAATATGTATATGTCACCGTAATATTGTAAATACTGTTAGATTATAATTTACCTAGCGAAATTGTAAAATAACGAAAGATTGTCAACTGTGTCATGCTGATTACAATTTAACGCTTTATTTTTCGTTACATTATAATCTGTCGAGTAGAAACCGTCACATTGTCAAATAGCTATCTCATTGGTCGGTCTTAAATATGGCCGCTCTGTGTACTGGCCAATCTTGCCATAGAGTTATAAATTAAACACAGGTGTCAGTGAAATAAAATACACGCTTTCTAGCGTTGTGAGATTAATTATGTACTTACCTGTGTCACCATAATTTAGAAATGCCATTAGATTACAATCTCACTCGCGACATTATAAGCTATTGAAAGATAATATTGTGATCCGTGACGTTGGTACAATTGAATGGATTACAATACGTATAATTACAATTACATTTTAATGGACTGTTTGGCGATAAATTATAATAAAATTTAATTAAAATTACAATTTATGGATTCATTTTCGATAAATTTTAATCTGTCGACGCAAAACCGTCAAATTGTAAGTGACATGCATCGAAACGCAGCTTACGTTCTCATTGTTTGAACGACTTAAAATGCCGTGTACCCGGCGTCGCCATTTGTAATAGTCAGTTTATTAGGTTGTAAACAAACAGTGATTTGATCATCGACATTATAAATTATCGAAAAATTGTGATTCGCAACGTATTTACAATTTAATGGATTGAGTTTTGGTCAATTATAATCTGTCGACGCGAAACCGTCCAATGTTGTGTTATAACATGCCCGATGTATGTTTGCAGCATCTCATTAGTTGAACGACTGAAAGCCCATGTGCCCAGTTTTGTCATTTCTATAGATAAATTACAGTGAGCTTTAAATTGCATAATGTAGTGTTATTATGTACCTATTGTGTGGTATTGTTGTGTGTTTTTTCGACTATTATTTGAATAATAGTAAACCTAATTGCCAAAACTTCACGTCCACCGTAAGAGTGTTACTTTTAGTCACATCACTAGGAATGCAATTCCGGTTCGAAAGAACTCCCGATTCCTTAGTAAGTTTTAGGGTTCCGTAGTAAACTAGGAACACTTAGAGTTTCGTCATGTCCGTATGTCCGTCTGTCCGCAGCATAGCTCAGTGGCTGTTAGTACTAGAAGCCGGCAAACAGGTAGAATAAAACGCATATTTTTTTCCCGGTGCCTCCCCTATTAGTAAAGTGGGGATGATTTTGTTATTTTGCTGTAATCTTGTATCGTCGAATGTGTCGTTGAAAAAGAATAAGGGTCACAATTTTTTTTTTATTCTAAGTCAATATTGTCTGAGATAACCGGCCCACAATAAAAAAAAATGATCCAAAGGTTAAAACATATGAAAATTATAGAATACTTTAAAATAAAACTATTTATAAAGTAATGGATCCAACCGTTTTTTAATAACTAAGGAACCCTACACTGAGCATGGCCCGACACTCTTGGTCGGCTTTTATTTAGTTGTGAATAAATACAAATAAAAAATCACATAGGCGTTCCTATGTCTATTCCTAGCCCAGCGACACACACACACACATATACATAGTCGCCCCCTTATTAGCAAGTCTTGCTAATAAGGGGCATCACTTAGTGATGTAGTGTGTGTTGTGTGCAATCCCCTTTATGACGAAAGTAACACTGAGGGTAGATCTTTCCTTGCATCGCCCCCGCCGCCACAACCCGCGACCAGTACCCGTTCTAGCAGGGCGCAGGCTCGCAGTACGCGTCGGGCTTTGGCCGAGGGTGCTCCGGACGAGAACCCTCTTAATGGGTCGAAACATGTCGAGCAATCATCGACTTAATTACGTGAGTAACCCGGTTCGACAATATATAAAATTAATCTCACGACATTAGAAATGCACAATTTTATTTGACTGACATCTGTGTTTGATTGGCGACGTCGGACACACGGCGGTTAAGTCGTTTAACAGAGCTGCGTTTCAATGCATGTTATAAGTATAAATCACGATTTGACGGTTTCGGGTTGACTGATTATAATTTACCGAAAATCAATCCGTTAAATTGCAAATATCTATGTTACGGATCACAATCTTTGCATAGTTTATAATCTCGCGAGTGAGATTGTAATTTATCGGCTTTTATAATATAATGGCGACACACACACTTATTTGATCTCACAACATACGTAAGAAAAGCGTGTCTTTTATTTGACTGCCACTTGTGTTTGATTTCTAACTCTATGTAAAGTAAACAGAAAGGCCATTAAACCGACCAATCAGATAGCCGTTTGACAATGTGACGGTTTCTACTCGACAGATTATAATCTAACGAAAAATAATGCGTTAAATTGTAAACAGCATGACGCAATTGACAATCTTTCGATAGTTTACAATTTCGCTAGGTAAATTATAATCTAACGGAATTTATAATATTACGGTGACATATATAAATAAAAATCTTACACATTATAAGGACTGGAAAAAATCAATACGGCATGTGTCTGTGAAGTGCGGACCAGATTTTTTATTTTTTATTTATTTATTTGGTACACCAAACAGACATCCTACATTAAGGATTAACAAGTAGGCATCAAACGACATAATTATATCCTAGCACGAGATAAAGGAGAGATTTACCGAATCACTTTTTGCTTCGATGTCGATGATGTTGTTCGATGTTTGCTTGTGTTTCATAAGTTTTTTTCATGACGAGTTTTGACTTGTCATTTATTATCTTAGTCGCATTTTTTATATCCACATTAATATTATATCCTAAATATCCGAATGCGCTCCCTAGTCCGTGATGTTATTATTGTGCCGTATAATAGTCGGTGTTTTGATTAATTTGTGTTAATGCCTTTTGCAGTTTCGACTGTTTTGTTAGTTGACGCGCCTAATTGGCAAAACAAGTACCCCGTTAGCATACTTATGACGTTATTGGCTAAAAGGTTTTGTATGGTCACTCATGCATAATGATTTATGTGTTATGGTGTTTGATATTTTGAAGGAAATAAATTCAGTATTTTTTAGGATAGCAGAAGAAGAATAGTAATGCAACATTTTGGGAAATGTGGTGGACAGCATCCATGATTTTACCAGCCTTCCAATTTTTATCAATATTGTTGACGTGTTCCAAATGTACCATCATTTTGAGAAATGCAAAATTAAAATATCACTGGCAATGGGCAGCACTTGTTTTAGACCACCCTCGTAAAAACAAATTCTAACATAAAATAGTAGAAATTCACTCTCAAACGGAATTCCCAGCACAGAAACTCACAGAAATTATTCAAGAAGCTACAAAAACATAGCCAGCTGCCGACAACCTTTTTGCTGCATGCAGATCAGCGTTAATTAATAGTTAATGAATTCGGGCTCCGAACAAGACTATATTACCATAAACTTGATATTAACATACCCCTGGTAAGTGGTGGCTATCAGGGTCCAATTAGAGGGGCACAGGTTGTCTCGGCTGACATGCCGTTACTGAGATAGTTAGGAATACAAGTTGGGAGCTGTTTTGCATGATTCGGCGAGTGTCAGATCGACGATGGGTAGCGAGACTAGCGAGTAAGAGACCATTTTCCTAGTAGGTTTTTGTTTTATTATATTATTTATTTATAAAAACAAAAGTTTACATGACATTACAGTTGAACACCAATGCGTCATGAAACTAAAATTATACAAAAAAAATGAAGATAAATACAAAATAGAATATGGAAAAAAAAACATTAATTAGATTTAGGCGACACAACTGCGTGGCTCCGTTGCGTCGTGCATTATGTTTTGTTTGCGGACGATTATGTGAGGCATACGTCTTAGGAGTGGCTTAAGGTTGTAGTACCTTCGAAACATTAAGTACAGATGTCGCTAGTGATTATATTCACAATACCATTGGAAAAATTTGCTGTGATCGACGGAAGGTCGTCTGGTGTAATTGGAAGCACGTTGGACCGGCAATCCAGAGGAAGCGGGTTCGAATCCTGTGACAACCAGAGTCTTTCGTAGTTGATTTTTTCTATGGTAAGCACATCTGTTACGTCATTGTGTGATTATTTTATTATGTATTGAATTATTAGACACTATTTGTCAGTCTCCGTGACCTAGTTGGTAGTGACCCTGCCTTCAAAGTTTCCAGTTTCTAATCTCTATGAAGGTATCATTTGTGTATTCATTTATCATAAATATTTGTTCCTTGGTCGTGACTGTCTATATATATAAGTATC
>JALPQI010005117.1:0-71708 GCA_025490895.1 Thaumatotibia leucotreta | reverse complement strand
GAATAGTACCTAATACCAAAGTTTGGAGCTACTATTAACGATGTAATCACGATAATGGGTTGCTGAATGGTTGACACATACATATTATAGTTTTTATATACATAATATATTCTTGCTCTATATTCTATACTCTGTTTGGTTAGATATTTAAAAAAGGTAAACAATCTTGCAGTATCTTTTTATTGAAAACTACAAGTAGAAAATAAGTTTTACCATATATACATAATATAACAAGGGAATAAAGTGATTTACATTGTTTTGATTCATTAGTACCTAGTTTGGATTTTTAGATGCATTTTTCAATAAAAAGATAGTGCAAGATTTTATACCTTTTTAAAATACCTAACCAAACAGAGTATAAGTAAGACAATTTTACATTTTGTTTACAAGTGTGATGTTTGTGCCGGTGATCAATTACAATTGTGGCCTTGTTTGTACGCTTTTCGACCCAGCGAATATTCGATCCGGTAGCAGTCGAGCCATCCCATAATCTCGGTCACAAATATACGTCGATTGTCCAATCGAAACATTAATTTTTATTTTAGGATATATTATTATTTCTACGATTTTCTACACAACGAATATTCGATCCATAATAGCCACTCAATAGCTTTTGTTAACTGTGGTTACCAGCTGTCACTCTTATTTTACATAGGAATAAAAGTAGCAGTTGAGCCAACGGACTGCAAGATACTCCGATAGTGCGTACGTATCTCAGTTCCGATTCAATAGTGACATACGAGGTTACTAAGAGTGGTGACAGTTTTCATAAGAACTCTACCTGAACTTCACTCCACAGAATGTGATACTTTTCTGCGCAAATGCAAGACTGAATTTTCATAGTAGGGGAGAGTGGGGTATAGTGGATCCCTTTTTTTTACAAATGTTGTAGTGGTGTTATTTTTATTTGTAATTTTCTAGATACCTTATAGTCCCACCTATTTTTAGAGGACACATTTCCCAGCACAAGTATATAATTTACATATCGCTTTAAAACCATTTTCATTACAAAAAGTGAACTAAAGTTACCTCTTCAATCAAAAATCACAGAACAGTCTCTAGTTTGAGGTAAAAAAACTAGGAACAAGACTTTTCAGGTATAATTGAAAGTATCTTCCGTTATTTAGTTACTCCAATATTAGTATCACACAGACGAGCAAATTCGTAAAAAAAGAATACCGGTCTATTAAAGCGATAAATAAAGCTAATGCAAAATATTCACCGTGCACCATTATTCACTGTACCCCACTCTCCCCTATTTTTCTGCACAGTCTGGTTGGTACTGTATGCAGATATTTTCTCGCATAATGCATTCGCATAATATAGTTTGATGTTGGTGTAGAAATATAGACCTTTTCTTTAACTCTTGTCGGTTTCAATCACCGACACTCATGTAGAAAATGCTCACTTTCATCACTTGTATTCAGTAACAATATTTATTCGGCAAAACACAGCTCAAATTATAATTACCACATTGCAGGCTGTGAAGTAATACAAAGTCTAATGACTTTGTATTACTTACCTTCAAAAATTTTGTAAGCAATCTTGACATGTGTTACTATTAAAAAAATACTATTGAATAATAAGTCACAGCAGCAAATACGTACCATTTACATTATTTTAGATGAACACCAGCATAATGTATGCTATCATTTATACCCTGTTGCATTCATAATTAAACATTTTGACGCCACGTTCAAACCAAAAACTTTCACTCAGACGCCATGTCGCCAAAATGTCAAAACTAAATATGAACTTTACGCAAGTGACTGTAGGTATTGTATTGCTCTGTGGATGGTAACTTATATATCGGTCGGCGTTGAACCTGCAATGTCATAGTAATTGGCGTCCTAAAGGATAATGGTTGTTAATGAACAGTGATATAAGAAAGAGTTCGAAGTTACAAAACGAGAAGTTTGTCGTTTATAATATGAAGGATCCACGGAAAAAACATGTCCAGTACTTTAAAAAATCAGGACAAATTCACACCTTATCCTCTTAAAAGTAAGATAGTTTTTCCTTGAATTGACCCCTTTTTGAATTGACTAGACATGTTCTTTCCGTGGACCCTTCATATAATAATGAATGAATCCGACAAAAACAATTGAGCTGTGGCAGAATGTGGTCATCGTTTGCCTACTTAGAAATAATAAAAAACAGTTTTATAATTATTGAATGAAAAGCCTAATTTGGAATACTAACACTAACAACGCTAAAATGTATACTTGTGTCTTAATATATCTATCAGTCAATTATTGCGATTACCAGAGGAAAAATATTCTTAGTAGAAGTCTTTTACGCAATGTATACCTTCCTTCTAAAATATATTATAAGGGCGGATTTTTGTTTTGATGTCGTATTTTTAAATTTTCCAAATTCGGACTTTTTTTATTTTTTCTACTCAGTATCACGAACTCTTTCGATCTTTACAGAAATAAAAAGTCTCCCAAAAAAAATTCCATCGAGTTACTATTTTTCATACACTTTTTTCGACTGTAACTCAGTGGAAAAAATGTATGTAATTTTCAGGACACTTTTTTCTGCTAATGAGGATCGAAAAGGCTCGTTATTCTGAGTAGAAAAAAAATCCAAACTTAGAAATTTAGAACTAAATAAAAATCCGCCTATGATTGATTTTACTTTGAACTTGACAAATGATTTTTTGCATTTGATTTCAATCTTGTTACGTTGTCACTCTTCGTAATATAATTTTCTTATAATACATAATTATTATAATAATGTCGAAAATTAAACAGTATATTTCCACTAACATTGTACTTCATTAAAAACATATGAATGTTTCTTGTCACCAAGTTCAATACCATTTTCTTGAAACGTGTTCCGTTACATTTTCATTAGGTTCTTTCCGCTGAAGTATCTTCCCAATCTTCAACTGCATTTCAATATTCAACTGAAAAAATATGATTGTATAAATGTAAGTATGGTTGCGAGATTTACTCGAATGTCACTTTAACATTGACTTTATAATGTCATGTCATTGTCATAGATTATTTACATTTTTGATCTCGAATTCTATTTCAGAGCTTAGGGTCGCCGTCGCCTATTACGGCGTGGATAACTAACTATACAGGGTTACTTTATCACCGGTACAATACATTTTCCCACATAATTGGTATCGATAATATTATCAAATAGAATTGACATATTCTTTTTCATTTATTATTAATTTATCCTTCATGCAAATGTAAAATAATGGGCTCACTAATGACAAGACGTAGAGGGCGGCGGAAAGGGGTGAGCGACCTGCAGGCCGGCGCACGAGTTGGCAACATAGCAGTTATCTTTCGAGTATCTCGGTGACTAGGTAACGGTCAGTCCCACGGTTGACGTAGGTGTGGGCCCGCGCGCCGTATCGTACTACTTTCAGTCGGAAATTGCTCGTACGAAATGGTTCGTAGTTATTTTCTCATTGGGGAAAATACAATGGCAGCTCAGCGGCTATACGCTGAACAAAGTGTGCCCCACCTGAAAAATGCCAGTGTTATGACCAGCCAGGTCAACAGATTTGACCCCGTGTGACTTTTTTTGTGGGGTGAGGTGAAACGGCGGGTATACGTTGAAGGGGCCCAAAATTACGAAGTCAAATAAAAAGTGCATTTTGATGAACTCAAAAGTGAAAACTACAGACTTGTGATGGGAAATATCGAAGGAAACATTCATGTAAATTAATTAATAAGTATTAGAAATGGACTCCATTAATTAGGTATGTTTTTTTGATTCCAATCATTGTACATAAAGTTGATTTCAAATTTTGAAATACGCCTCAATGAAGAAAGTTTCTGTCCTACTTTGTAATTTCATCACGTTTCCCAGACATAATTTAAAACATTCGACAAACTTCACACACAGAAAATTCTTTATTTTAACGGTCCTAAGCCTGTGCAAGTATGAAGGAGGATTTGGGATCTAGTAATATATTTTTGCCAAGTCATAATTATAAGTTGATACCCGGTGCACATTAACGCCGCCGCTTTTCCAACCCGCCATGCCGCGTGCGATGACGTTTTAAACAAACAGTTGCCAGTTCATGTGTTTTGCTAGTTATGCACATTGATAATGCGCAATGCGTCCAAATTTCCTGTTAGGTTTGCGGATAAGTTCAAACATTGGTATTTCAGATTTTTGTTCTAACAAAAAATGCTAGTATTCTGTAACTTGGACTACTATATATTACGTATGTTGATTTTTTGATTATATATATATATATATATATATATATATATATATCTCAGTGAATGCACGTAAACCATGGAAACATCCTGTCCGTGCAATTATGACCCAACGCAAACTACTCTTGAGTGGGCGTTCCTAAAAAACTACTCCTGCATTTTTGAACGATAATCGATATCTATTTTATGTGATTTACTAAATTTAATGACAGAAAATACAGAATTCTAATATTAAATATAACATTTTTTTTCAGCTATACTATTTTAATGATCTATAAAATTGTGCAA
The DNA here is from genome assembly GCA_025490895.1 of Thaumatotibia leucotreta. Classification (NCBI taxonomy): domain Eukaryota; kingdom Metazoa; phylum Arthropoda; class Insecta; order Lepidoptera; family Tortricidae; genus Thaumatotibia; species Thaumatotibia leucotreta. Next base: position 67,230 of record JALPQI010005117.1, on the reverse strand, counting down.
TATGTTTTAACTGTTTGGCTGTTGGGACCGATTACCTTAGCCCATCTTATCCTTAGAAAACAATTTTACTTTTATGCTCTAGAACGTTCGCGCTAAGGAAAAAAAAGTAATTGTAGATAATAACTATATTAAATTTAAAACAAATTGAGCAGATAACAATTACTGTAAGTCTTATAGTTGGGGGTATACGAGGCTTCAAAGCATGCATTTATTTTCTTAACTTAATGAAGGGCAAATTTGAAATGTCGTATCTCTAAATCTATACAGTGTGTAAATCTAATACGGGCGATCAATTAAACTAGGCATGGGATTCATTAGTGTAATCATGGATTACAAGGTTTTTTTTAAGTTTCACTTAATTATGACCCCCCAGAATTTTTTTAAGATTATCGAAGCAGCAATGTAGGTACGAACATTTGTTATTCTTGATATGGCAATTTCCTATCTCACATCAACATTTTCCCGAAATTCGATAACCAGAAGAACGGATGCCAAATTTATTATTTGACAATCGATTTGTTAACCAAGTTTTCATAAATCCGATGCTAAGCGATATCGAAATCTCATTTTACCTTATATCAGTAACCAGAACAACTTTGTATAATACACATAACGTATAACAATAATAATGCATAATATCCTTAATTATAAAGACAAAATTAACATTTCTGCAGTGAGCGAGCGAACAAAACCTCCCAGGGCAGATCTGACTCGGATAGGTTAGGTCAGAAGACTAAGGCAGGAGCTTGCTCCCGCCAGAGTTGGGCATTATCTAGATAATTAGTTATCTAGATAACTATTTTAAATAAAATCATCTCAAATGAATTTATTTGAAGATAATTCAATTGCAAATATTTTAGTTGTCAACTCTTTTATTTAGATAAATTATCTAGATGAAGATAACGGGCCTCGTTTGTTCTTGAAGTAAGCTCATCTAAAACGTCAGGTCAAACAGTCATGTTGGTGGTGCTGCAGATGCAAGCGCGAGCGTTCCTGCAGCCCACCGTACAGCACAGCGGCGGCAGACGGAGAGGTTTTTTAGTGGGTAAACTCGGGGTCCCATCAGCCCGTAACGAGGAGTCCCACATAACCACCCGGGTCCGTCCCCACACCCGGGTGGTATGCGTAACGCATTTTTCATTGTCATGCACCTATACCTAAACTGGACTGAGTACCTGCTCATTTTTGTTAGTCAATAAAAATTGAACAATATCAGTGAGCACGACGGATACATCTCTGTAATAAAAAGAGACTAGTGAAAATGGTCCGAGTGAGACTACCTAGAGGATGGTGTCTCAGTTACACAAGTTACCTGTATAAAAAACACATTAGGGTGGCTATGATTTGGGCCGGTATGATTACGTCTATGGTTGCAATTTTAGTATTTAATTAGTTAAACAGTATTTAGTGGGCATTTATATGGAAACAGCTCGGTCCAAGGCTCAAATGGCTGCTGTTTGAGATTACGAGTGTTAAGTTCTACCAAAACAATCAAAGACGCGATCAGAAATAATCTTATGGTTTTAACGATGCAACATATAACATCAAACTTTCACAAATTGCCAAACACACACAAATTTCACAAATGCCTGAATACCCTAGACTAGAACATCCATACTCACAGAGGATCATTATGAAACCGCGAATTATAAATGCCTCCAAGTTTTTCAATTTACGTATAGCTCACCACGGGAGAAGTACATTTCTAAGAAATTTGGGAAATAAAGAATTAATTCCCACAAACATACAATTTATATAGTATTAAGTAGTGTCACTACTTGGGATAAAAATAAAAACACACATCAAAATATTTAGTTTATAAATAATTTGATTAGAGTTTTCACTATGACTTTAAATAAAGCAGGATAGAGACCAACTTCTCAAGACAGTATTGTTTAACAATAGACAGATTTTTAGTAAAAAAGTGTCAACTCTCATAGATCGTAATGTTACTATGGTCACCGTAATTAAAACGAGATGCAATTCCCTAATATGCTTTCTCTGTCGGTCACACTTTTTTTGTCGCAGTACTCAGTCCAGTTTAGGTACAGGTCCATGGACAATTGGACATTGCTCATGAAGTAAACTTAAGTAAAGTTAATTCATCTTTTATTTCAAACGTCAAATAATTTATTTAGATAAAAGTTCATTCATCTAGATAAATTCAAAATAACAAATGAAGGATTATTTAGTAATTGAAATAAAAGATGATTTAGTTATCGATCCGGTTATATGTAAATAGATAATTTTTGCCCAACTCTGATCATCAGGCCTATCTAATGATGTGCAAATTGCGGAAACTTTCAAAAGTGTAGGAAAATTTCCATCGAAACTTTCGAGAACATTTCAAAACCTGGAAATTTAAAAAATAATTTTAAACAGCTAATAACAAGGACGCGTTTCATGGAAATTTATATTTTCAACTATCAAATACTTGATATAATGTACAATCAAAAATTGTATGTCTTTCAATAAAGAACATGTTCGATAAATTTCTTGAATTTCCGAAATTTTCATAGTAAATTTCTATGGAAATTTATATGTAGGTACAGTTATTAAAGGAGTATTGCGAGAACTAGAAAGTATGTTATAAATTATAAAACCAAAAATAAACACCAACAGACTTGAACGTCAACAAAAACATTGTGGACACCACTTCCTTACTTACTTCTTAAATTAAACGAACAAAAGCTATGTTGAGGATTTAGGTTTAAGACTCTAGCGAGCTAGTACGTAATCGAATTTTCACAATTAATATTCTATCAGTTATTTTTCCTAGTTTTGTTTCTGGAAAAAAGGTATTCCACCATGTCGCTAGCTCCATTTTCTCAGCAGATTCGTATAAAAATGACTTAGACCAAATCCCACAGTGTGTTTATAATTTGTCACTGTATCACTGCTTCGGTAATCTTGTTTTAGGGTTCCGTAGTAAACTAGGAACCCTTATAGTTTCGCCATGTCCGTCTGTCCATGGTCCGCCTGTCTGTCCGCAGCATAGGCTCATTGGCTGTTAGTACTAGATATTTGAATATTGGTACAGGTTTGCCTCGTAATCAATAATCATGCCGACAAAGTGGTACAATAAAATATTTAAAAAATCAGGTACCTCCCCTACACGTAAAATGGGAATGATTTTTTTATTTTACTGTGTTCCTATAGTCGTTGAATAGGTCTTTCAGAAAGAATAAGGGTCTCAAGAGAAAGTATTTTTCTAAAGTCATATTTTCGCAAATATCCTCTCCGGATCCGAAACAAAAAAAATCGTGAATTGTCAAATATGGAAAACATCATGAATATTGAGTTTAAAGAATACTTTAAAATAGAACTATTTCGAACATAATGTTTTTGAATAACTACGGAACCCTACACAGAGCATGGCCCCACATACTCTTGGCCGGTTTTTTCTCTTCACAAATTGAACCTCTATTCGCAGTGTAATTGAATATTATTATAGTACGAGTATAAGCAGTTTATTAATCTATTTTTACTACAAAAATTATGTAAAGATTTATAGAAATGAAATTTTCCGCGAAATATTTCGGAATAATTTCCGCGGAAATTATTGAAATTTATGAATTTTATCAAGTCTTGGCCAAACCTATAAAAACCGGTTGTTATCAAAACCGGTGTTGTATAGTATGACTGTACTCGTTACTAACTCTAATATTTCTGTGCGTGGATAGGATTTCATTTTCATAAATTTCCATTGTTTCAAGGTCTGGAGAATGTTTCGGAAATTTTCACGAAAATTTCACTTGAGAACATTTCGCAACATAGGAAAGTTTCCATAGGCACATCATTAGGCCTATCTAGTGGTATTCGACCCAACTGCTAATCCTAAAAAGCCAACCTAGCATATCATTATCAGAACCAACTCCGAATTCCCTCGAATTTCCTCCAAGTTCATCACCAGACCCATCTTGTGGTATTTGACCCATGTTCACAAAGAGGATCCTCAAAAGTGAACACAACATATCATTATCTCAAACAAACTCCGAGTTCCCTCTCGGACTTTCTCCAAGTTCATCATCAGGCCTATCTTGTACCCATGCTCACCAAGAGGATCCTAAAAAGCTAACAGAACATATCATTATCACAAATTCAAACCAACTCCGAGTTACCCCAAACTTCCTCCAAGTTCATCATCAGACCCATGTTGAGTATTTGACCCATGCTCACCAAGAGGATCCTCAAAAGCCAACACAACATATCATTATCTCAAACCAACTCAGAGTTCCCTCGTACTTACTCCAAGTTCATCATCAGGCCTATCTTGTGGTATTTGACCCAACTGCTAATCCTAAAAAGCCAACATAGCATATCATTATCTGAAACCAACTCCGAGTTCCCTCGAACTTCCTTCAAGTTCATCACCAGACCCATCTTGTGGTATTTGACCCAACTGCTAATCCTCAAAAGCCAACAGAACATATCATTATCTCAAACTCGGACCAACTCCGAGGTACCTCGAACTTCCTCCAAGTTCATCATCAGACCCATGTTGAGTATTTGACCCATGCTCACCAAGAGGATCCTCAAAAGCCAAAACAACATATCATTATCTCAAACCAACTCAGAGTTCCCTCGTACTTACTCCAAGTTCATCACCAGGCCTATCTGGTGGTATTTAACCTATGCTCACCAAGAGCATCCTCAAAAGCCGACACTACATAATATATCATTATCTCAAACCAACTCCGAGTTCCCTCACACTTCCTCCAAGTTCATCATCAGGCCTATCTTATCAGCCTCCGTAGCCTAGTTGGTAGTGACCCTGCCTACGAAGCTGGAGGTTCCGGGTTCGAATCCCGGCGAGGGCATTCTTTGTGTATTTATTTATCACAAATGTTTGTTCCTTGGTCATGGCTGTCTATGTATTTAAGTATCTATATGTATCTATCTATTATATATATCGTCGCCTGCTACCCACATCACAAGCCTTAATTGAGCTTACCGTGGGACTAGGTCGATTTGTGTAAGATGTCCCAAGATATTTATTATTTATTTATTATTTATGGTATTTGACCCAACTGCTAATCCTAAAAAGCCAACATAGCATATCATTATCTGAAACCAACTCCGAGTTCCCTCGAACTTCCTTCAAGTTCATCACCAGACCCATCTTGTGGTATTTGACCCAACTGCTAATCCTCAAAAGCCAACACAACATATAATTATCCTTAACCAACTCCGAGTTCCCTCGCACTTACTCCAAGTTCATCATCAGGCCTATCTTGTGATATTTGACCCATGCTCACCAAGAGGATCCTAAAAAGCCAACAGAACATATCATTATCTCAAACTCAAACCAACTCCGAGTTACCTCGAACTTCCTCCAAGTTCATCATCAGACCCATGTTGAGTATTTGACCCATGCTCACCAAGAGGATCCTCAAAAGCCAACACACCATATCATTATCCTTAACCAACTCCGAGTTCCCTCGAACTTCCTCCAAGTTCATCATCAGACCCATGTTGAGTATTTGACCCATGCTCACCAAGAGGATCCTCAAAAGCCAACACACCATATCATTATCCTTAACCAACTCCGAGTTCCCTCGAACTTCCTCCAAGTTCATCATCAGACCCATGTTGAGTATTTGACCCATGCTCACCAAGAGGATCCTCAAAAGCCAACACAACATATCATTATCCCAAACCAACTCAGAGTTCCCTCGTACTTACTCCAAGTTCATCACCAGGCCTATCTGGTGGTATTTGACCTATGCTCACCAAGAGCATCCTCAAAACCCGACACTACATAATACAGCGTGTTTTTCTTCATATGCTATAACTTTAAGGGAAGCTTATTTAGGTCAAATATAATTAATTTCTCAAAGAAACTAGTGTTTTAACTCTTACCGTTATTGAGTTATTAAAAAAATAAGTTTAATCACTGAACATGTGTATTGCAACCTTTATTACATTCTAATGTTACTTATTTTGACATGTGCCGTCAGTCACCTGAGATTAACTTTTATTTTATTCTTAAGGTTCTCTCACACTTACCATTTCATTTATTATGTATGAAAACAAATAAAAAAAAATTTTATCGAATTTTCCAAAAGCCGATATACCAGACAACTTCTATTAATGGCCCAAGTAACCTGTCTAATTTATCGCAAATCGAAACGAACACCCTGTATATCATTATCTCAAACCAACTCCGAGTTCCCTCGTACTTACTCCAAGTTCATCATCAGGCCTATCTTGAGGTATTTGACCTAACTGCTCATCCTACAAAGCCATCGTAGGATATCATTGTCTCAAACCTACTCCGAGTTCCCTCGAACTTCGTCCAATTTCATCATCAGGCCTATCGTATGACACGGAACCCAACTGCATACCAAGATAATACTAAAAAGTCAACATAACATTTATCGATGTCAAATCAACTCCGAGTGCCCTCGTATTGCCTTCGAGATCAATCATTGTCAGGCCCATCGGTGGAATCACATGGGCGATGAGCGTTCCTGACTCAAAAAACCTGCGTTAAAAAAACTGTCCACATTACGTACTTACGCAATAAACTATAAAAATTTTGAATCAAACGACTTGTTTACTTACTACTGACTACGTAAAAAACTACAAACTACTGATTACTACTGAATAATCTAATCTAAAAAAGATTGGAAAATATTAGATAGCTAAAAATCAATCCTTATTTTCATCTCTATTCCGTAAACCTGGTTAAACTTACTTAAAACAAAGCACGTGGTCACGGTAATTAACGAAACCAAAATTGTCCCACCTCTAATGGTACACGTGCTTCGTAAGAAAGGAATAGCACATTGCATTTTTGATTTGATGAATGAGGACAAAAGTACTATGAAGTATAAATAAATAAATATCTTGGGACATCTTACACAAATCAATCTAGTCCCACGGTTAGCTCAATTAACTATGTCTCAATTAAGTATGACTTTTCTGCGGAATGTAGTTCCGTCTATTTTTAAATTAGAACTTCTTGTTGTCTTTGCATACCTATTCACACAACACATGGACATTTTAAAGAAGTGAAATGCACTTTTTCGACTTTTTTATTGCCAAAAACGAGCGCTATTTACGGGTCTGTTACTTAGTCGCATCGCAACTGAACAGGCACGACGAGCGCCGCGTCTATATCAGTGCGAGAAATATAACGGCTGGTGACTGCGAGTCGCCTTATAACGAGCGTCTATAGGAGGTGGTCTGTGACCAGCAAGAAATGCTACCCTTTGTTTACGAGTAGGAGCATATTACTAATTAAAAATAAAAAAAAAATAACTAAGTAGTAGATTCTGAAGGTGCATTCCGACCAAACGAACATTCGCTATTCTAACCCCCCACTCTACGAAATTCGATCGTTACACAAAACGTAACGGTTGATTTGTGTGAGATGTCCTAATATAAATATAAATATAAAATATAAAACGTGATTGGTTGATTTCGTAGAGCGGGGGATAGAACAGCGAATGCTCTTTTGGTCTGCATGCACCTTAAAGGGTCAACGGATTGAAAATGGTGATGTGTTTTGATTGGCCAGTTTGAATGAAATTATTTGGAAAACTGTACAATCTATATAGGTACATAAATTAAATCTAACTAACCTAACCTATACATATCTAAGATTGGCCCTTGTGGCATTGTAGCGAAGATGCAGGCGGCATTTCCTCGTTGTATTGCAATACTTACGCGTTGTTCGAGCAAGTCGCCAGCTCTTTGGTCTTTAGTAACGGTGGAAATCATAAATATATATCTACAACGTTTTTTCAGTACTTTATTTTTATATTTTTAAGTAGTTTCCACACCTTCCACCTTACGACTATAGATAGTCTATGAAGACCTTCGTGCTATCCATGGAAAAACTTGGCATCATGTACAGTCAACCAATTGGAACCCTAGGCCACTCAGGAACCATGTCAAAGTAACGTTATCAATCAGATTGTAAGACATTTCAAACGGCTTTTCATTTTGACATGGTTCTAGAGTGGCCTAGGGTTCCAATTGGTCGAGTGTACCTATATGAATATTTTTTTTGTGTAAGGCATGGATTTCGTAGAAAAAAATATTTTCTTTACTATAGCTTTTTTAGCCATATATATACACTTTACCCATTGTAATTAAAAATACTCAATTGCAATATTCATCATTAATCTGTGTAAAAGTACCAAAATAATATGCTATCTACATGCGACCATGTGCCGCTTACTCTATACACGCTCATACAAAAAGTCGCGAATGTGATATATTATTGGCCGGTACAGTAGATTCGTTATAGTGTGATCAACCCAAATCGGTCAGTATAGAGATTTTGGAAACCATAACAGATAGCGAAATCTTGTCTTAGGAACCATGAGATCGATTTTAGTAAAAAGAAAAACTGCATTCATACAATTACAAAAATACGTGTACTCGGTCCAGGAATCGAACCAGGACTTTTTGAAAAACAAAAATTTGTTATTTTCATTTGGACATCGGTTGTGTAGCTCTTATTAGTTTAGGGTAGTAAATGTTACTAAGAAACATGCATAATATCTAAAACTTATAAAAATTAATTGTTTTTTAAAATTAAATCTATAAACGAAGCCATGTAAGTACTTACATACCTTACTGAGCCCTGGTTGGACAAATATTTGCTTGCTCCTATGCGTTTGAACATTTCCGGTTGCATCAGTTGCGTGAATTTCGTCCGTTTTAATATTCTCCTGAAATTATTAGGTACTTCATTTGTGGAAAAGAATTCTAAAATGTTTGACTCATAAATGACATTGACTTAGCGGTGACAAATTACCAAAAATGTTTGTTGTCACTAACCAAAAAGTATTTTACGCGTCCATATAAGTTTAAATTACATAGGTAGTAGTCAGCCTCCTAGTTGACCATACGAAGCAGAAGGTTTCGGGTTCGAACCCCAGCGAAGGGATTATTTTTTGTATTTTTTTATTACAAATATTTGTTTCTTGGTCGTGTCTATCTATGATATTTAAGTACGAGAATCTATATATTATGTAGTTATCTATATATTATAATAGAATATTATCGCCTATTCTTATTACCCACAACAGCCTTAAATTAAGCTTACCGTGGGACTAGGCCGATTTGTGTGGGATGTTCCGAGATATTTAATAGTTTATTGTTATTTATTAATAGCCAGTAATTGTATATATTACCTCTCGGATTTTAGATATCGTACTAAAGAACTTAGTCCATTCTTCCACACTGTTGTACAAGTTACGCTAAAAGAGAATTAAAGCGAGCGGCAAAGTTTGATAACAAATTAGGTAGGTACCTACTGACTGCAATTCATAAATCCGCTATAATTATTGTCTTTTGAGATCTGGCCAGGCGAATCTAAGGATCATATTTTACCGGATATTTTTTTTTGATAAAAACAGTAACAACATACCTATTTTATGAAATGCCCTAACTTTGAATAATCCATCTATTGACCGAATATATTACTACTTAGTGAGGTAATTTAACTAGCAGTTTTCAAGTGACATCTGTGATGGATATGGTTAAGCTTACCTTGTCATCTGCCTCCATGTCAGTTTTCATGGATAGTATTATTCACGCACATATACAAAGGCAAAGAGCGAAATTGTATCAATTTTCAAATTGATAATTCAGAAATACTATACCACTTTTTGGACTTTTTTTTACATACGCGCAATCTACGGGATACGTACAACTTACTATCAAGGTTCAAAATTACAAAAAGTCTACTAATTAACAGAGTTAATGTCGACAAATTTGTATGAAAATCTCACAGGGACATCCACCTTAATTTGTGTTAACAATTTATTGAACAGTTGAAAATATAACGTGGCAACTTGGGTTCAGTTCTTCCCTGATGATATGGATATTTGACGATTCTTTAGTAATATGAGGTTGCGAATTGCTCAAGCCTTTAGTTTAGGCTGATGTCACATTGGCACAGTATCCGCATGGGTAAGTTCCGCTCACATGCCGTTGGCGCGCTTGATAACAGCTTTAGGTTAAAATATGTATGTAGTTACTAAAATCCGCTTTACTTGAGTAAATTTGTTTTGTAGATCGGTGTCGCGGGGGGTATCGCGGCGACCCTGGGCGCCTTGACGCCGAGTGCTGAGGTGCTGGCGCAGATGATCGGAGTCGCGGGCATTGGAGGGTTGCTAGGAAGCACTATCGCTAAGAAAATCGAGATTACAGACCTGCCGCAACTCGTGGCGGGTTTTCACAGGTTGGTAACATCGCCCATACTGTTAGCTGTCCATCGATAGACCTTATGCCTTAAATAGGCCTATTGTATATAGTCCACCGATGTAGTTAAGAAAGATGTTTTTGTATATTAAGAGACCTTACCATAAAATATACAGACGTATATTTTATGTGTGTTTATAATTAGTAATCAGCTGAATACTTAAGGTTCTGTGAATCGTACACAGATCATCAAATATCTGCCTAAACTCGTTTCGCTTATATCAGATGCAATAATATTGTATTGTATTGTTCCGCACACCATAGTATGAAATATTTGGTTTATGGTGCTCGCGTACTGGATTTCTGTTTAAAACCATTTTAAAACGTTATAAAACAACCACGTTACAGAATATTAGAATGTTAAAGAGCGACAGTTATGTAACATTTTTTTCATCACATCTGTTCGGCAAATACGCCAATGCGCTGCCTGCGGCGATGCGCGCCGTAGGTGCGTCAATACGCCCTAGGGCAATCAAGGATTTTCATACAACATTACGTCGCACTAACGCTGCGCCGCGACCGCCAATCCTCGCCTTCGGCTTGGGCTTTGCTTTCACACTCGTTCACAATTTCTTATTTACCGCCCTTAGCACTATTAACGTCAATGTGAGAGCACCATACGTTTTGTTTTCGGGCCAATGAATATATGATTTGGTTATAGTTTGGTGGGCATGGCTGCAGTCCTAACCTGCCTGGCTACATACATGCACGACTTCCCTGCCATGGCGCTCGACCCGACCGCTGCCACGCTGAAGACATCGCTGTTCCTTGGTACCTACATCGGCGGGATTACTTTCACGTGAGTTTTCTACGCATACGAAAGTTCACATTTTCAATCGCCAGGTGCAGAAAATACTTTGATAATAGTAATACAATCTAAACTTCAGATAAATGTCATACATATACATATGTCTGTATAAAAGATTGAAGTAGGTGGCAATCGCGCTTTACAAGGAGCTCAGTAGAAGGTTGAGGGAGGCATCAGATGAGACGTGCAGGCAGCGTCCAAGCACAAAGGTTTGCTATAGCTATTCAGCGCGTAAATCCTGCTTGCGTGGTGGGCAATCTGCCGAAAGGCCCCATTTATGATTGTTTATTTTGGGCTATTTTATGAGGCTGGCTAAATTCCCGCGTTTTTATGGTTAAGATACGCAATTTTTCAATTATTAATATTTTGTTATAGGTATGTACACATTCCCCCTTATTCATAAATGTCTGCTAACTTAACAAGCCGCTAATAATCCCTTTCGGTCTTAACAATGTGTCCATAAGAGCAAAAGGGACACACAATTATTAGCGCCTTGTTAAGTTAGCAGACGTTTATGAAAAAGGGGGATTGTCTTTTACTATTGAACCGAGTTTACGAGTTCATTCTGCTTCCAGCGGCTCGCTTGTAGCGTACGGCAAGCTGCAAGGTTCGCTATCATCGGCGCCGCTACTGCTGCCCGGGCGGCACGCCATCAACGCGGGCCTGCTGGCCGGCTCGCTGGGCTGCGGCGGCGCGCTGCTCGCGCTGCCCGACGCGCCAGGCCTGCCGCTGCTGTCCGCCGCCGCCGTGCTCTCAGGCATACAGGGGCTCACGCTGACGGCTGCTATAGGAGGTGAGTATCTCAGCGACAAGCTGCAAGACTTATCGATCGGCTATTGGGGCCGCGGTCACTGGCCGGGAATAAGCGCGTCCAATGTGCGGGTTGCGGCTGCCGCACATTATACAGATGAAAATGTATAAAACGAACGCGTTGGTACTCTCAGTCTAAACTCGTGTAGGTGCACTTGCGTCATGCTTTTGTTGTCCTGTGCTGCTGCTGCCGGGCGGCACGCCATCAACGCGGGCCTGCTGGCCGGCTCGCTGGGCTGCGGCGGCGCGCTGCTCGCGCTGCCCGACGCGCCCGGCCTGCCGCTGCTGTCCGCCGCCGCCGTGCTCTCAGGCATACAGGGGCTCACGCTCACGGCTGCTATAGGAGGTGAGTATCTCAGCGACAAGCTGCAAGACTTATGTATGTATGTATGTATGTAAATTCTTTATTGTACACAAAATACAGGCAAAAATACAAATTTTTACAAAGAATTTGACAGGTACAAAGGCGAACTTATCCCTGTAAGGGATCTCTTCCAGTTAACCTTTGAGCAAAGGAGTCGTCTATATGAAGCAAAAGATAGGCAAACATACCGTGTACAGTGGAGAATATATTTGAGTAATACCAAAAGCTTAACTGTTATTATACCAACTAACATAAACTCATACATCCAATACACATATAATTAAAATATTAAATACATATACGTACATATACTACACATCAATAAATATAATACTCAACCAATTCACAAAATGTCGGAGAGCCACAATTTTTTCAGACTGTTCTTGAGTGACGCCACAGACTGGGACTGTCTGAGGGACAATGGAAGCCCATTCCACAATTTCACAGCACGCACCAAAAAAGATCTAGAGTAAGTACGCGACTTATTACACGGCAAAGCAAGAGTTAGGTTAGCACTCGAACGCAAGCGGTGATTACTACCGTCAGCTAAATAAACAAATCCTTCGGAAAGGTAAGGGGGCGAAGAAGGATTGAAAAGGACGTTAAAAAGTAAGGACAGGATATGCACGTCTCTGCGACGACGGATCGGAAGCCATCCGAGCTGAGAACGAAACTGAGAAACGTGGTCATATTTTCGCAAGCCAAAAATATATCTGATGCACACATTTTGCAGACGCTCGAGCTTATCCAGAAGCTCCTCCCTCAGATCCAGAAAAGCAATATCTCCATAATCCAGAAGAGGAAGCAAGAGCGACTGCGCAAGGGTTATTTTACTTATCGCCGGCTATTGGGGCCGCGGTCACTGGCCGGGAATAAGCGCGTCCAATGTGCGGGCTGCGGCTGCCGCACATATTACAAATAAAAATGTGTAAAACGAAGGCGTTGGTACTGGCAGTCTAAACTCGTGTAGGTGCACGCGCGTCATGCTTTTGTTGTGCTGTGCTGCTGCTGCCGGGCGGCCTACCATCAACGCAGGCCTGCTGGCCGGCTCGCTGGGCTGCGGCGGCGCGACGCGCCCGGCCTGCCGCTGCTGTCCGCCGCCGCCGTGCTCTCAGGCATACAGGGGCTCACGCTGACGGCTGCTATAGGAGGTGAGTATCCCAGCGACAGGCTGCAAGACTTATCGATCGGCTATTGGGGCCGCGGTCACTGGCCGGGAATAAGCGCGTCCAATGTGCAATGTGCGGGCTGCGGCTGCCGCACATTATACAGATGAAAATGTATAAAACGAACGCGTTGGTACTGGCAGTCTACGCGACGCGCCCGGCCTGCCGCTGCTGTCCGCCGCCGCCGTGCTCTCAGGCATACAGGGGCTCACGCTCACGGCTGCTATAGGAGGTGAGTATCCCAGCGACAGGCTGCAAGACTTATCGCCGGCTATTGGTGCCGCGGTCACTGGCCGGGAATAAGCGCGTCCAATGTGCAATGTGCGGGTTGCGGCTGCCGCACATTATACAGAATAGTACATTGTGCATCAAGGGAGGTAAGTACCGAATTACTAACGAGAGTGTTAGAAGCCCGACGCCGTTAGGCGGAGGGCTTTTATGACTCGAGTTAGTAGTCCGCTTACCGACCGTGATGCATACAATGTTTTTGATCACAATAGCCGACAAAATAATAAGTTTCAAGGCATAATATTATTAATTGACGTACTGACATTTCTATTACTCCCGCTACGCACACAAGCAATGGCGCGCTTGGACAGCAAGTGTGATGAAAATGTATAAAACGAACGCGTTGGTACTCTCAGTCTAAACTCGTGTAGGTGCACTTGCGTCATGCTTTTGTTGTGCTGTGCTGCTGCTGCCGGGCGGCCTGCCATTAACGCGGACCTGCTGTTCTACTATGTGCTGGAAGCCTCTCCTTCATGTCGTGGTTTCTAAGATGGTGTGCAATCTGCTCTAGTAGACCTGGAAACTGAACACGTTGCGCCCTTTTACTTGATATAGGCCGTCTAGATTCCCAATCAATTGTGCTCTGTATTACACAGTTTTTAGTTAGTTAAAGGATAGATTGCATAAAAAAATTTTGGTACATAGTTAAGTTTTAATTGAAACAAAAATTACGATCGTGTCAATTGTTTTGCGAAAGTTTGTCATACTAATTATTCTCTCAACACTGTCTGTACTGTGTCCAAAAACCTTTGGCAGTAGAAAAAGGCGCCATATTTAAAAAAAAAGAGTACGCACATAGGTATTGTTGATCGCTCATAGAAAATTTTAATTTGTCTCCTTTTTTCACTACCAAAAGTTGTTACACAAAATTTTGTAATACAAATATTATCGTTACATTTTGTTTTCATTAAAGGCCTTTAACATTTTTTACAATCGGCCTTAAAGGTGTAGTGCATAATTCTTTCTCTGCTTTTCACAGAAGCTTATTACTAACATAATGCAGTCATATTGAACTTCACTATCCATTTCACTGAAGCTAATTGTGACAGATAATTCCGAAAGTTCTTAAGTTAGTTATTCCGAAAGTTATTAAGCAGCGGCCCTACCGCGAAAATAGAAATTCGTGAATTTCGAGGATTTTTCTCTGTCACTCAAACGAATACGTCATTAGAGGGAAAGAGACAAATCCTCGAAATTTACGAATTTCGTTTTTCGCGGTAGAGCCGCAGTTACGTTTAAATATAGCACCGATGTACGTACACAGGTGCTGACATGCCTGTGGTGATCACGGTGCTGAACAGCTACTCGGGCTGGGCGCTGTGCGCCGAGGGCTTCATGCTCAACAACTCGCTCATGACCATCGTGGGCGCACTCATCGGCAGCTCCGGCGCCATCCTCTCCTACATCATGTGCAAGGTACGAACACAGAACATTTTAAAGACAAACGGGTCTTACTCGCGTAAACTTACGTTTAATTATATCCTAACGTTTCGGGCAAGACGTTACACTCGTGGTCGCAGGCAGACCGTGTAAGACCCGTTTGTCTTTAAATTATGAGTGATAATCGTGAAAGTTTAAATCAATATACGGGACATGTAACATTGAAGTCTTTCGTCGGACCACCCGCTCCACCCAAACGCCATCGCCAGTAGCAAATTATTGTAAATTCGTTTAAGTTCGTGAGCGGCGAATTAATTGTAGTGTGAGAGGAACTGACGATGTCTTATCAGTTGGCCTGTTGACAAATGTCCAGATAACCATTATTATTACTGGTACTTACTTATTTACTGATTCTGAAAAACATAATAAATTTCAGCGGATATTTGTTGGTTTTAACATCAATAATTACATATTTTTAACACAATAAGCTTAATATATGTACATAGCAAGAATCAAGTAAGTAATTACAGGTGTATGGATCGACTAAACAAAAAGAGATTATAAAATGATCAAGAAGAACTATTCGAGAATTTAACACGTATTATTGATTAAAAACATAATTTATATTTATTTGGCAATTTGGACGTTATACAGAATTATATCTGCTCGGTTAGGCTACGATTTCTGTTCGGTTAAGCTACGAGCGACATGAAAGTTAGTAAAACCATTGAATTTGTATTAAATTAAATAGTCCATTATTTCAAAGTATCAGCGCCAGCGCGCTCTCATAAACACATAAAACGACGGTACAGACTGCCTTATTAATCCACCGTAATAATTTAGGCGATGAACCGTTCTCTGCCCAACGTGATCCTGGGCGGGTACGGCGTGACGAGCAGCGGCCCGGCGCGGCCGGCGGGCGCCACGCACACCGAGCTCAACGTCGACTCCGTCGCCGACCTCATCACGCGCGCCTCCAACATCATCATCACTCCGGGTACTGACACTTGTGTACCTCGTATCTGTAGTGTGAGACCTGAGTGGCGAGCGAGAGGCACGTCCTGCGGGGCTTGCAGCGGCGCGTCGAGCGAATAGGCATGATGACTGGCAAGTCAAATCATCTTTTTTCGAACTGTCAAAACGATCACCACTATGGAATTTTATACGAAATACTCAAAAATGACGTCACGTTTGAGTACTGCCAAATGACCTACTCATTTAAGTTCTTTTCGATTTATTAAATAGACGTTCTGTACAAAAATTACTGCAATCTACATCTTAGTAATAATTTCTTCGTGTACTATGTCGTGCATAATGTTAAAAAATATATTTTCACTACAGTCATCATCCCTATTGACCGGGGTGCATTCAAGTCACGCGCATACGTTTGCATTTGTTTAACATAGACGCCCCACCGCACTCCCCGCCGGGCGGGCGCTCCGCTCGGGCGGCTATCAGGACTAAGACTTAGCGTTTGACTCTACTGAAAGTTAGACACGACTATTTATTTATCTGTCAATATGTACAAGTTGCACAACTTTCTCAAATTTACTTCAACATTTTAATTAAATAATCTTATGTAAGTTGCCATTGAGAATATTCTCTCAGTCGAACATTTGACGTTTTGAGTTACACGATCAATGTGTGAACAAGTGTTAGAATAACTCTAGAATTTGGAAATAAATGTTTGAAAAAGAGATCATTCTCAATATAGGAAACCTCTCTTGCACATTAATAGGGCGGGAGGATCCCACACACTTACTAACCCGGCTATGGTGTAAAAGACAATTTGCAATACCTTCATAATTCTTATTCTTACTAAAGGAATGTTAATATTATACGATAATGATGAATATCCTAAAGAACCTGCTCATTTTAGATGAATTTAATTGGTTATAAATAATTTTGCTATTTTTACCACAGGTTACGGTCTGTGCGTGGCAAAAGCTCAGTACCCAATAGCAGAGTTGGTGGACTTGCTTAAAAAACAAGGCAAGAGAGTGCGCTTCGCGATCCACCCTGTTGCAGGTAATGTATACAAACGCTTGTTGAAGTGCCAAATTTGAAGATTAATTGGTTTATTTTCGCCACACTTGCTTTGCGTTGTATTTTTTTACCCTTACCTTATGGCATATATAATGTTTAGGGCTTACCCTTACACTGCTGCTATATTTTCTTATTGATTTTATATGGTCATCAATTATAAGAGTCGTCGTGTCAGAATTTGAATATCGATCTAAGTACCTACTTTATTCATAACAAAAAAGCAATGAAGTAAGTTCAAAATACAAACTCTCATACATGATATCGATGAATTTTAATGTTGTTGTGATCATTCATCGTAATTACAGAATTTGTGGAGATACTTTAAGAAAAAAAGTACTGTATCCCTCTCTTTGGTCAGAAAAGTTTATAATAATATAAATTATACTAATTCGAGAGCAGTGTTGAAGACTAAAATGTATCTGTTGTAACAGGCCGCATGCCGGGACAACTGAACGTGCTGCTAGCCGAGGCGGGCGTGCCCTACGACGACGTCTTGGAGATGGAGGAGATCAACGACGACTTCCCCGACACCGATTTAGTACTAGTTATTGGTAATGATACATTTCAAGCCGGCTCCTGTACTGCACCTACAGACCTCTCTGCCTAAGTTATCCCTTTACTCCAGATTATTTTTAAATTATAAAATATATTTATGGTGATTCTGTTGATACAGGTGCTAACGATACTGTGAACAGCGCTGCCGAGACCGATCCCAATTCGCCCATCGCCGGGATGCCTGTACTTAAAGTGTGGAAATCACAACAGGTACGTCACGTATCTAAGAAATATAATTATTTTTCTTATTAATTACCTACGTACATTATCTGAGACGGCTGGACTATAATTCCGTAATTTATGATCAGACATTGGACTTCGGTATTGTTTGCAATAATTTGGACATTGCTCCAAAATGTATTAACTTTATGGTATAATTATTAGAATCGAAATTAAATTTTAAGATATTAAATTATCCACTTTTGGAGCCGCCGAACGACAACGCCCAATTGTCGGATTATATAATACTCGACATTGCTTAACGAAAAACATTCGTAACATTTTTCTGAGGACTAGTAAAGTTGTAGTACTGTTACTGTCGTTTTAGTGTCCATTATCTAAATAGACGTGCGTATGTCACATCCACATCACCCTAACTAAAACTTATCTAACATTTAGGTGGTAGTAATGAAACGATCCATGGGTGTTGGATATGCGGCCGTGGACAACCCGATCTTCTACAATCCGAACACCGCTATGCTGCTGGGCGACGCCAAGAAGACCTGCGACGCTCTACTCGAGAGGGTCAAGCACCTCGCGGCTTGAGCTTCTACTCGCCATTGTGGATAATAAGTAATAACTATAACTAATAATTACACCTTAGAAATTTCGGTAGAGATCTTACTACGTAAACTAATAAGGCTGCGACTACTGTGTGGGACTGATTTTATTGAAACTGTGTTAAATGTACTTGTTGTTATTTAATTAATGGAACGACTGATAATAACTGTTGCTTCTATTTTCAAAATTAGTCTTGTTGTGTAACAAGTAACAGGATGCCATTACTTAAAAAGGGGACTTACATTTGACTCGATCATACTAGTCTATTTATGAGTATAATTGGTTAGCATAATAAAATAAATATACTTATTTTGTCTTCCGCATAGTTACATATTATATTTATATCGTTTGTTTTTTGTTATAGAACTGAAGAGACTTAATTTTTTTTACAAATATGCTTCAGTTTATGTTCTTACTAACATTTTAGCATGGCTCTTTGTGGAAAATATAAACTTAAATGTATGTATTTCGTATTGTTACCAGTGTATCCCTTTCACATTCCATTTTAAACTTTTATTATTTTACATGAAAATAGGCGGTGCGGTGTGTTATGCGTGGCAGACTTACCTAGTCGTTGATATACGTAGCAGTGGTCACCGTCGTAGGTACACATAATTATAAGATAGAGACGGACGTTTTTGCTATGAATTGGGCCCTCGTAGACCTACTTTTTAATGAAATCATTTTATATGTAAACTTTTGTAGATTAAATTATTTTTACAACTTTAATTTGTAAATTTTCCTAAGTGCCATTAATAATGAAATGTACTGATATACTTAATTTTGTTAAATCTGGTTGATCTCGCAGCCATTCATTGGTAGTAAATAAATATACGTGTAATATTGGGTATAATAAAATTATATTGTAAAACTTGTTGTCTGAAGTTTTTGCATTCAATTGCTTACGTCAAACTTATAATATATAATTAATTGAACGAATACCTGTCAGTGTAAACTTCAGAGAACAGCTAATTATCAACAACTGGTAAATATCAAGCCCACCCAACTTACTAGTTAACTTGCTAGATACTAGTACTTAAGAACTGAATGAAATATTTGTCTACCTTATGTTCTAATTATGACATTTTTATTATAATTGAATAAACGATTGCAATACCATTAACTTTTGTTGATTTTTACTGTATTCGCCTTTCTGCCTAAAAATTATATTAAAGTAAATTACAATAGAACATACATAATGAATAGGGACATAAAATAGGGCATCAGAGCAGGCCCAAGCTGTCGATGATTAGGTTAGGGCTGCAGGGAGAGGAACCGTCTCTGTATCAACTATGTTTTAACCTTTGTGCCTCTATTTTTTAAATTTGCCCCTTGGCTAATCCGAGGTACCGGCCACGACATTGGTCTAAGGCGACCGCCTTAACGGAAAACCATACATGCGAGAGGGAGTTCCCATATCGTCATCTCGTTCCAATTTATGGATTCGCTCGCCGCTGGTCGCCTTATGCCCTGGCCACGACATTGGGCTAAGGTAACCAGCGGCGAGCGAATCCATGAGTTGGAGCCGGATGCCGATATGGGTACGAGAGGGAGCACCATACGTTTTCCGCTAAACCGGTCGCCTTAGACCGATTTCGTGGCCGCGGCGTTAGACCAATGTAATAGCCGGGCCTTTATTCACAGATAAAATATAGGGAAGATTCCGTGTATTAAGACATACATGAACAAACTATTGTCATCCTTCACCCCATCACAAGACGTATTCCATAAGGAAAAAGAGACAAATAAAGTAGCTCTACTTGGTCGTGAACTCCATCAACGACTCCATTTTCTTGAACAATGCTACCAACCTGACTAGATAACATGTCATTACTATTAGTGATGTCCAGTCTTCAATCGTATACTTTTATCGTCAATAGTAATATTTTTACCTTTGGTAGCGAATACAGTAGGAATAAACCTTATTTCCTACTCAAAATCACGATCTTCTTCGATCGTGATTTCAAAATCTACATTTTAGGATAAAAATAAAATCACAAAGTTAACGAAATATTTTATTTAATTAAAATGTCATAATGAGGGTTTCCTAAAACGTATGCCACTAGTTGGCGCCACTTAGCCGTAAGGTCCCGCTAAGAAACACAATTATCTAGCCCCAAAGAAAGACTAAGTAAATGTTTTTTTTTTTCAAATAAAGTTTAAATTTTTTTATGTATTTTTTTTAGCTCATACAAAATATTTAAACCAGAAACTATAAACATAGAATTTAGACAAGTTTCTGGACCTGCTCCCGCCCGGGTGATTTCAGAAAACTCTCATTATAACATGTTTTATGGACTTATCATTCCTTAAATAAAGCATACCTAACAATTTTGGTATGATGGCTTCTTTATAATTAAATTAATCAGTCTACACAAGTATCACATGAGCGTCATTATTAAACTAAACTTAATTTACTTGCTGGTTGACATGACATTGGATGATTACCAAATATGGTGGATAGTACGTCAGAATGTAATCACTTATGCGCGTACCCTTGCCTGAAACAACAGCTTAAAATTGTGCGGAGCATATTTTTGAATACTTTTAGGGTACCAGTCGTCTGCCTTTTTGATATTTTTGACCCATAATAGCCTTTGTTCAGTGTCCAGTGGAAACCTGTTGGACATTAAAAACATCGATTCATTTTTGAGTTGACTATCAATACATTTATCGATATCACGATCGGTCTCTTAAGTACCACACTATGCGATACAAATGTTTGAATCCCACTATTTATAATTACATTACGAATGTAAATACAAATGGTTTAATCACAAAACTACACATATATATCCGACAACAAATATTGAATAAGATTTTCAGTTACTTTTACCTTAATAAGGTTCGAAATCTTAAAATTCAAGTCAAAACTAAATTGCCGGTGAAACGTAATGTCTTTATTTTGTTCATTCAGGTAACCCTGGCGGTTTTTACACCCTGGAACCACACAAGTCATCACATTCCGTGCACTTATCGAACAGAAATATACATGAAAAGCTTTATTTTAATCACTTTTACTATTTGCGGTTTAGGTGCACTAGTATACCCAAACAAAGATCGTTGACAGGCATTGCCGGCGTCACCCACAGATAAAATAGACTCGGTCTATCAATTTTATATGTCTATGGCGAGGGGCCGCACATAGTGTGCCACTAAGAGGGATAAACATAGTCACTTACTACTAAGACGAAAGTGCCACACAGGCACTTAGTGACGTATTCAACGCATTTGTCTGGCACTTACATTTAGCATCTAATGCACACACACACAAAAAATAGTGGCACAGTGATAAGGACGGACGATTATCGTTCCTTTTCACTTCCACTAGTAAAAAGTTTCATAAGACCATCCCTTTCGTTCTTGCTATTATTATAACGTTGTCAAATCCATATTAATCCTACATTCATGGTCTATGGCCTTTATTGGATATGGGCTTGCCAATCTCTTTAGAGTATTAATTATTCTTTGCCAAATGGGATGGGTTGCCAGACTATAAATCAGGAGAGTGTGGCGTCGATTTCGCAAAGAGCTCGTGTGACTAAAGGCGTCCCACTCGCGCTCATGACTTTATTACGTCGCGGTTCGCGCATGAGTGAGGTGGGCTCTTAAGACACAATGTTTGACAGACGTCAGTGCGTAGACTACACGAGACTTGATATTGCTTAGACTTTGACATTTCAAATTTCATATTCTTCAATCTCCAATACTGCTCATGTGCTCATAGTACGGCCACTCAGATCGAGGTCGTGCATGTTGTACAGTATTTTTTATAATGTAAATGGTGATAAACTATAATTTTACTTATAGTTTTTAGTTCCTTAAATACAAGGTTTATTAACTGTTGTCGTACTTAACGCAATTTATACTAATATTTAGTGCTGCGGTTTCTCCTAAGATTCATATCGACGTTCGGGACATATTCGGTTAGTGTCAGTAGCACTGTGCGTAGTAATGTATTCTGTTTAGTTTTTTGTCAACTAGCACGCCCGCAACGTATTACTCTGCAGCATGGTATGTGTGGAATATTTTATACTTGTCTTTTTGCTCATTATTAGTTTGCTAATGTTCTTTTGCTTTATCAATTTTGTTTTAAATGTGAATCTATTTATAATCGTGAGTCAAGCTCTTAGGTTCGACTTACAAACTTTTATACATATTTTCTTAAATATTGTAAACATAAACTGTGTTTCAGTGCTTTCTTTATTTCCGAATAGACAGTAATAAAATTGATTATATTTTCATACATATACATTATTTATGTTGTAGGCAAATGAAACTAAAATGGTATCACCAAGTAAACCAGTGGTGCCCCTAAGCAGTGATGACAGTGTTAGTGTCCTGTCTATGATCTACAGATTCTTTAAAAAGGTATGTTTTAAATTATAGTCATATTTAAGGCTTCACATTGATGCTTTTCATTAAATTTTGGATGATTGTTTATGGGTCATTTATTTTTCAATCGTGTTGAAGCATAATATATGTAGATGTGGGTGAGGTGTAGCTGTGAATATTATAATATACAATGTGCCCATGAGGAAAGGGAAAAAATTCAACAGCAGATTACTGACCAAATTTGAAGTTAAAAATGTCATATGAAGTTTTCTGGATTCAGTCTATTTTAAGAGAAAATTTGTTTTTTTCCTAAAACCGTTTTAGACCGTTACACTATGATAAATGTATTTTAGGAAACAATATTGTCACCATGTTATCTTAGTCTTGTCACACTTAATTAATAGACATCAAATGAACAAAAATATCTTTAATTACGTAGCAAATGTAAAAAAAACTTTAAAGTGCATTTTTTGCGATAGTTTGATTAATAAAATCCTTTTTTTGTGTATAAGGGCATTCAAAACAACAAAAAAATAATATTGCAGATTTGACCAAAAACTTGTTTAACAGTTTTTGATTCTTTTAGTCTCAGGTATATGCTGTTAGAATTTTTCCCTTTCCTTGTGGGCACCTTGTATGATACAAAATTGGATTCATTTGAATATGATAATAAGTTTAGTTATTGTCAAAGGTTATCTTGTATTTTATGCGAAATAACATAAGGATAAATAATTCATATTCATGTTATGTTTTATTGGTGTATTAAGTAACCTTTTGTTTGCAAAAAAATGTATTCATGACTTTGAAGTTTTTATGTAATTTAAAGTCCATTGGCTTTATACTGATTAATTGATTATACAAATAATTCATAAAAAAAATAGAGTACGGTCAATTGAATTTATCCTTTTGAGTAGCAGCTAGCTATTGTTTATGTCATTCAAATTTAAAAATAATATTTGACATTTATGCCACTGAATAAATTTAAATTTTATAGTAGCTATATTGAATACTTAAACATTGAGCCCCTAACCAAAAATATCTTATTAATTTATGATGATATTTACACAGATTTATTTACTATAAACTTGTTGTATCATAATGTAATATCAGGAGTATATGGATACTGAAAGTATGAAACAAAATAACCATTCATTTTTAAAAATCACTAAATAGGTATGTTTCGTATCAAGGTTAAAGTTGTACTCCTAACATATAAATATGTTAAAATTGGGAATCCCCACATTACTTATTTCCCCTCAGAATCACGAACTTTATACTTATAGCCAGGAGGACCAGAACCAGTATATTCTCCATACAAAAAGAATGGTTCTTTTTTCGTTCTTTGGCATAAAAATTCTAAGTTAATGAAGTCATTTGAAAATATGATATTGTAAATTATTATTCAGTGGTACATAAAGAGTATAAACATTTAAAAATATTGAGGTATTTTGAGGTTTTTTAAAATACTGGTTCCAGTCCCTGCTCAAAGCTATACTTTAGTTTTTATTGAGAATATCCCATTTGTCTTACACTCTTCTAATTCTAACAATATAATCAATAAAAGTAATGATAAATGAGATTTTGGTTATAATATAAACATAATCAAAATACTAATAGAAGATGAAACTTTGAATAAAAATGCCCTTTGTCAAATTGTACTTATCTTATTTTTGAGACACAAATAGTGATTAATAGATAGCTAGCTAGGTATAACATTAACTATTGGTATAGCAGTTTAGATAAAAGTTGGTACTTTTGTTTATTATTCATACACTTAAATGTTGAGGCATGTTTCTCATTAGTTCTCACTTGCATCCTATTATCTCTATTTACACAATAACTGCACGTGTGAGTCAGAACATCTTACGTCATGTGGGGAAGATACTGGCACCTGCCTTATTGAATCACTTATAAGGCATTTGACCTTCAAGGATCATTTAACAAGTTAAAAAATGTATCTAAATATAAATGACGAGGTTAACCTTGAATACTCTTAAAACAATGTTATAAATAAATGATTCATGTTTATGTTCATGATATTGTTTCCTGTGTTAAAGCAAATTACGGAAAAAACTTTGAAAATGAATTTTATAAATAATAATTTCTTCTTAGTCGGCATAAGTTAATAATATGTTGTCGAACTAGTTAAGAGCTTTATATAGGCAATTTTTTTTTGTGAAATGATTTCTTAACTTTCTTCTAACACAGGCGCGATCGTACAGTCAGCTGCAGAGAAAAGTAGACCCCCTTGCATACAAATTTGTATGCAAGGAGGTCTACTTTTCTCAGCAGCTGACTGTACATTGATTTAATTAGGGAGGTAAGTACCTAAGTTTGTAACTGTCTATTTTTGAAATAAAACTATGGAAAGGGATGATATCGCATATATTAATGAATTACATTCCAACACCCGTCGAACACGAACGCTGTAAAGTGTTCGAAACGTCGGGATGAAATTAATATAGGCTACGCGATATTATAATACGTTTCCACAGATATGTTCCATGAATAAATGGCGTGGTAACCTAGGACAATATTGTGTATTTTTTTATGAATCTTATCAACGTTATAAACTTATAAATATTAGATATCATAATATACCAAAGAAAAAATACCAAGATCACCAACGTCCGAGCGTGGGGAGCGAACCCACGTACCCGGCTTTCGCGGCTGATGCTTCTACCGCTCGAGCACTCGGTCTTATTCGGTCGGTCTTTGATTTGTGTTTCACAAAAACTTCTGAACCATATCTACATTAATTTTAATAAGTGCCGCCAGATATATAATGATTTTAGGGGACAGTCGCTAGGTACTGCTATTTTTCGTCGACAATCCTCACTTAATGTAGTAGTTAAGGTCGAGCAAATTTTGTAAACATCCTTGTTAGTCTCCGGAGTCCTGACTGAATTTCTTGGCTATAAAGAGGCTGCTATTACCTGCATTTTCAACGCAATAGATGTCCAGTGTCTTCTATTTTCTAAAATGTTAATAGGTTACCCTACTTGATAGGTTTCTTACATACAATTATACATATATATTTTTTGGATTAAATATAATTGTTTTCAAAGTGATGTCATAGATTCATAGCTGCGAATGTTATATTCGCGGTAGCATAAGGATTCTGACGATACCTGATACATAACAATAAATATGTTGAAGCGTTATGAGATACCTACGACACCTACGTATTTCTAGGGGTACGGAAAACTCACATACATGAACCTTGAAAACAATACATTCATTTTTTGGGTGGTTGTGTAAAATCACTACAAACACCAACTATCTTTATTTTTCGTATCGTTATTTTGGATCTCTTAATAAACTATCGCATTAGTGGTAGTAGTTAGCTCATAGAGTCGATTAGTCAGACATAAACTTATCAGTAAAGCCAAATCCGTATCCAAACACCATAGAGGCTTATTGTACATTTTTATAGCAGGAAGATAGATATACACTAACCTTGAGTATTAGAATCTACGTTTGCCGAGGGTGACATCATCACTAGGTTATTGTACCTATTACACAGGAACCAATGAATGAGGAATGCGCCAGAATGTGGCTTTTCTTTATCATTCTGTGGTTAGCAGTTGTATGTTTAGTTACATACCCATATCACAAAGAGTTTTTGTATGACATAGCATAGGTATTTTAAAATTTAACCAACTTACCTAGGTGTTTAGTAAATAATAATATTTAACCTTTTGGACGCCAAGCTGCAAAACTATTTGTCGTGCCTCAGACTCCGCATGAAATAAATAATACCAACATAATAATGATGGATTTTAGGAAACAAATTACTTAAATGCGGCTTTTACAAGGTGCCTAAAATAAGAGCATTCCCATTGCGTGTGAAGTTTTGGGGCTTAGAATAGGTCCCCTAGGAGGTTTTTGGAAGATTAAGAAGATTATCTATTAGGCGTATCTATAATCTAAATAATACAATAGCGGTCAATAAGCGGATGAGGGGGAAATTTTCATGGAAAATTCTGAAAACATGTTGTTTTACATTTTTATATTTATGGCACAAGTGGAACCCTTATTACATTGTATTGGAATTTCCCTGAATTACTCACCTAATCCAAGAAACATGGAACTTTCTCGTCTGATGACTCCGTAAATATAAAAATAGCAAGTTATGATTTAATAAACTCGTATTACCATAATAACCAGTGCTTTTTAAACCTTCATTTATGTATCTAGAAAGCGATCTAATGACAATTTTAATAATTTTTTTCGGTTTAGTGATAAATTAAGGGAAATGCCATACAACCTAATTTCAAAAAATATTCTGCCTGTACTATAAATATTTTGAAAACACATTGCAAATTAGCATGTTTGCATTATTTTCTATGAAAAATCACCTGATGGTATTCACTAGCTACTGCTATTCCTTATTTTGGCCACGGTTAGCTACGACCCCAAGGCTCCGATATCGGCCTCTCCCTTCAACTTATGGAGTCGCTCACCGCCGTCGTGATGATGTAATGAATATAATAATGTATGCAGGTCTCAATAGTCGGAGCCGTATACCTGGTGGGCTATATGCAATGGAGCGTGGCGTGGCTGATCGGGCCCGTGGTGCTGTCAGTGCTGCGCGACCAGTGGCGCCGCGACAGCGAGTACCGCCGCTCGCTGGCCAAGGCTGCCGCCGTCTCCAGCGAAAAAGATGTCGTGCTGGCGAGGATCGACGATCTGCCTGCATGGGTAATTTGTGCCGCTGCCCGGCCATCGATCAGTGGCCGTAGCAGCTTGTAACCTTATATTTTTCACCCTAGATTGTTGTAACAAAAGGGTGGCAGAATTACCTCCCCAGTCCGCACATGTTCAGTTCCCAAGGAAAAGCTTAGGTATCTATAGATTGATATTTAGGTATTTATTACGTCTCCATCACTTTCAAGAAATGAATATGAATCTTTATTGACAATATATTAAGGTCCTGTTCGCAGAACACGGAGAATACTTAAATATACTGTTATCTTAACATTATATAACTGTATTTATTGTACCTATACATAATTGTTCTACAGGTTTTTTTCCCTGATGTAGAACGAGCAGAATGGTTAAATAGGGTAAGTTCTAATTACACTAAGATATCACCATTTACTTTTCAAAAGTTAACTATTGATTGATATTCTAATGCCTATTCGTTATTTATAGATTCTTCTCCAAGTGTGGCCTAACGTAAATCATTACGCGCGGAATTTACTAAAGGATTCTATCGAGCCCGCGGTCGCCGAGAGCTTGGCAAATTTCAAAATGACCGGCTTCAGATTCGAGCGCTCGATATTAGGCACTATTGTGAGTATAGTCATCCAATTAAATAATGCGCCCACGCCATTCACGAAGTAGCGCGAGCAAGTAGCAACTAGATAATATAACTTTATTGTAAAGTTTGTTTTAGATTGGCATGTATCCAATTGTTGTTCAATGATAATATAATAGTGCAGTCATTCAAGCATTATTGCTCCGAATTTTTTTACTGTGAACCGAATTGCATACAATTTTGGAATTAGGTTCATCTTACCCTTAACTTCAAAAGTGTAAATGATTTGAAGTCCGCAACCACCCTGGGGGTGGTTGCCACCCCTTCTCGGGGGTGAATTTCTTTTTTTGCTAAATAAGCTCGAATATCGATAGAAGGCCTAATTTTAAGCAAACAATCATCCATAAACATTTTCAAAAAATCCAATAGTTTTCAAGTTATTGGCAATTGAAAATTCGCAATTTTTCCACGTTTTTCATCGGTTTTTTGCAAATATCTTCAAAAATATACGTTGTATCGAAAATTTTTCAAAAACAAAATTGTAGCAGGTAAAACAATAAACAATTTGGTTTTTATAAACTATTCTAAGTGCAATATTAAGCTAGATATTAAAGATCAAAACCGTTTTTTATTTTGTCTGAAATTTAATCGATGTGGTCAATGCCATCTGGCGGCGAGCAGATGCATTTTATGCATTCTAATACAAAAGGGTTTTATAGTGTTTGAAATAAGCTTTAAAATGAGTACTATTAACAGTCTTTTGCACGTAAAATAGGTGAGCTGTATTGCAAATAAGGGGAGCATCTAATATTTTTTCTTTTAAATGAATGGATTTCATAAGTGCCATTTCCACCAAAATTAAAATTAATCGTCTTCCGCCTAGAATTAACTTTACTATGAAGAGCTCGATAGATAGTATCAGTTTGGCTGCTTCAGAGCACACAGTTTTCAAAAAAGTCACGATTCAAAAAAATAACTAAATTTAAAATTTTTAAACTTCCCACTTTCTTTTCATAATATCTCAAAAATGACGACAGATACGCATAAAAGTGAATGGAATAAAAATTTACGTATTTTTCTGACAAACAATTTGTTGTTTTTGTTTTTTCTGTCAAACATAAATTGACGGAGTTGTGATTGTTTAAAGAGCGCGTGGCAGCGCAATCACAGCCTCTCTTAAGCCCTTTAACCCTTCACCGTTTTCGAAAACGGTTTTTTACTATATATTGCAATGAAGGATGTTGTAGCTCTCTTAATTACCTTTACAATGGTTTTTAACCAACTTCAAAAAAGGAGGAGGTTTACAATTCCACGAAATCTTTTGTTTTTTTTTATGTATGTTCCCCGATTACTCTAACACGCGTAGACCGATTTAGAAAATTCTTTTTCTGTTTAAAAGGGTATATACATTGTAGTTGGTCCCATTGTCATCGGGTCCAGATCTGATGATGAGATCCTGAAGAAATCGAGGGAACTCTTCAAATGTTGTAGGCACACATGACATTTTTAATTTATTTTCGAAGACTTATCAAGTATTTACGTCTAGTCATGAACGTCTTAAGTTGGTGATCTGATGATGGAAGGTACAACTCCTTAGCGATTGGGTGTTGGGGGATAATTCTTTAAATATAACATATTTCGTGTATTTTTGAAGCTATTTGTGTATTTGCCTTTAGGTGGTCATCGTTTCATGTTGGTGAGCTGATGATGAAAGGTACAACTCCTTAGCGATTAGGAGTTGAGAGATATTTCTTTAAATATAACGTTTCATGTATTTTGGAGTAAAGTATTTGCCTTTAGGTGGTCATAGTCTCGTGTTGGTGAGCTGATGATGGAAGGTATCTCTAACTCCTTAATGATTAGGAGTTGGAGGATAATTCTTTGAATTAACAAATTTCATACATTTTCGAGATTCAAGTTTTTGCGCGTAGTAGTTATCGTTTCATGTTAGTTAGCTGATGAAGGAAGGAACAACTCCTTAACGATTAGGAGTTGGGGGATGATTATTTTTGAAGGTATTCGAGTATTTGCGTTTAGGTGGTCATAATCTCATGTTGGTGAGCGATGATGGAAGATTGACATTCCTTAACGTGTAGGGGTTGGGGTATTATTCTTGGGGTATAAGAGTGTGAAATATTATTTAAATCCTTTTCATTTTATCAAAAAAACATCACATTTTTTGTCAAGGGGTAGTTTTCAAGGGTTGAAAGGGGGTTAAAAATGTGATAATTATTATAGAGAATATAAAATATTATTTTCTCTATACTTAAATCTTTTTATGTCATACCAAAGTATTTTTGTGATTTTTTCAATTTAGAGGTTGTTTGCAAGGATTGTAAGATTTTCAAGGGATTAAAAATTATTTTAATATGAGGTAATTATGTTAGAAATTACTTTACGATTTCACCACTTACTATTAGACATGTTTTCTAGCGATAAAACGGATTAATGTAATTTCTTCCATTAAGGGGTTGTTTACACCCCTTAAAAACAATAGGCGGAGTTCAGATCATTTGCACTTTTGAAGTTAAGGTTAAGATGAGCCTAATTCCAAAATTTCATACAAATCGGTTCACAGTAAAAAAAATCGGAGGTAATACCGTATTTTTCGCTTCAATGACTGCACTAATAAGATCTAACTGAATCTTGTATTTTGAAAGGCGACTAAATATACAAATTTATGTCGCTCACGTTTCGATTCCAATATGATTTATTATGTTTTAATACATACTTTTTTGTGATATATGATAACATACAAAAATAAAATAATATCTCACCTTAGGAATGTATATGGCGGTTAGGGTATATACATTTGACTGTAATCGTTGTGTATGGACTGTTTGCAGGCACCTAGAGTTGGTGGCGTGAAGGTTTACGACAAGAATCTCTCGAGGGATGAAATCATCATGGATATTGATCTCTTGTAAGTAAGGCTTGTATTGTATGTTACACAAACCATATATTCGATGACTCCTAAAATCACTGATTTTCTGCCTTTTTTTTCTTTCAGTTACGCTGGAGACTGTGATATTTCGTTTGTTCTTCAAGGTATCCGTGGAGGTATAAAGGATTTGCAGGTAAAATAATGCTCACGTACATTCTGGGCTCTCGAAAGTAATAAATAATAAATTGCTTATATTGCAGTGTAGTCTAAATTATTATGTATTTATGTTCTTGCGCTAACTTTAAATGTATATTAGTAGTCAATAGGTAACAAAATAAACACGAAATGTTTGTTCAGATCCACGGTATGGTTCGCGTGGTGATGAAGCCGCTCATCACCAAGATCCCTCTGGTGGGCGGGCTGCAGGTGTTCTTCCTCAACAACCCGTCCATCGACTTCAATCTGGTGGGCGCGGCCGACGTTCTGGACATGCCGGGCTTGAGGTAATAGACTGTGATTATTTGATTAATACTTTCGGACACTATTCGTGAAGCTAGCTTCATATGCTATACATATAATAAGATGAGCAAGCTATTCGACCAAGTATTAAATGGTACGCGTACATAACAATAGGGATGATGGTTGATGACTGTCGTTACAATATATTTGCTATTATGCATGATGTAATATACCTATATGTATGAATAAATTATTACTAAAATGTAAATTGCAGTTTTATACAGAACTTCTGTATAATAATTTGGAAAGAACTTAAGAGTAGGTGTATACAATACAAACTTGACGTCACTTTTGTCTATTTAATATAAAACTTCATAGTGGCGATCGTTTTGGCAGTTCCAAAAAAGATGATTATTTGAATTGCCATTAATCGTGCCCATTATCACATCAAACTACGCATTAACCGCTTTTTATCTGAAGCATTCAAATTGAAATTCATTTAAACAACGATATTTCTACATGTCCTATACGGTTACATATTCTTAAATACATCATGAGTCAATTGGAACAAATTTTGTCCTTTAATTTATACCTACACTATGATGTTCACAATTGCCTTGAAGGCAAAACTTACTCCGTTTTAAGTTTTATCCTTGTTTTATTACTGTGTAAATTAGTAAAGAGTTAAGTGACTTCTAAGCGCTTAAAAATGTCTCCGGGCGAATAGATAAAGATGTACAATTAGCGTAACGTTTCTGTAACGAAATGACAATGCCTTTTAGGTCAAGTGAATCGATAAGCTTAAATATGCAGGTTGTAAAATAGGTTCTGTGGGTGTGACCTAGCAACGGGTCATTGGCATCTTTTTATATGAAGTCATCACTCATCAGAATCAATAGTTTGGGTTATTTATAGTGAACCTGTACAATTGCAAAATAACACAATTGAAATAACAGCTGAGGTGTAATGATGGTAAATTAGAATACAAGTGCGACTTGTATTGTGACTATCAACTTAAATTAAGAAAACAGTTAAAGTTTTCTAAAAATATGTATCAATTTTTTAGAAAACTTTACTAAATTATCACTTGTGCGTGCTGTGTCTATAATTATAATTATATATTATGACGTGATACACGTTCCAATCAACTTATACACTAAAAGTTTTTCGTCGCCTGCTATACTTTTAATTAACATACTCGTACAAATGTATGTCAAGTGTTAATTAGTAGGTACTTAACACATATTTGAAATGAAAAAAGATTGGAACCCGAAATTTGCATGAGGATAATTCCCGTACTATTTCTCTAACAAACTTGATATAATTTGTTTTCAGCGTTACCGAATATAATAGTGTGGGTCGAAAAGTTGATTGACCGATGTATCATATTGCGTATGATATACAACTGATATTTATACATAAAAT
Source organism: Thaumatotibia leucotreta (assembly GCA_025490895.1). Classification (NCBI taxonomy): domain Eukaryota; kingdom Metazoa; phylum Arthropoda; class Insecta; order Lepidoptera; family Tortricidae; genus Thaumatotibia; species Thaumatotibia leucotreta. Next base: position 34,443 of record JALPQI010005117.1, on the reverse strand, counting down.
TCGTCGATCGTTTGGGAAAATTAAAAACATATTTGATATTAGATATACACGGTGAACAAACATAAACATGGAAACCGCCGTTGAGAACATTAGAACATTACCATTCAAATTATCGGGACTATTAGCACACAAACACAAATACACCCACATTGAAATAAGGCGATACGTTTACAGACTCGAATGAAAATAGAGAGAACTAAATTATAGTCATCTCTATTGCACTAATATGAATAGTTAAGTGTAAGTGAAATGCATATAACGTCAACAAATACCAATCAGCAACAAGAATTCGCTAATAACCTTCATGCAATGATTGCTACTCCTAACTGGCAACCTAGACGTTTGCGGGTATTTAATAAAAAAAAAAAAAAGATTTCGACGAATTGTAAACCTCCTCCTTTTTGAAGTTGGTTAAAAATATTGTGACATGGATAGGTTTATGCCGTAAATTAAAGAGCCAGTCAAGTAATTCACTATAAAAATAATTAATATATTTTTTTGCAGTATAAATATACAAAATATGTCCAGTCTTAAAATATAGTAATGATATAAAACAGACTAACACAATGTAAGGAAATATTTATTTATTCATTTAAACTTTATTGCACAAAAGTAAAACTTACAGTACAACAGGCGGACTTAATGCCATGAGGTATACTCTACCAGTCATCACCTTGCGGCAAAGTAGAGGAAATTGTAGGCGGAGCAAATATACATATAAAAAAAATCGGTGTATAATTAATTAATTATTATTCGTTGTTGTGTAATAAGAAGAATAAAAGATTTATTGTATAGTATAATTTCTTAAAACTTAGCAGATATAGGACGATGGCCAAATTGTTTAATGTGGTCAAGCGTTAGTTTAGTTTAGGAAAATGAAAACCCCGAAACGTTATAATAAACATTATGTGTTTCGTTCGACTTCGGAGATCTTCAGGATGTGAGCGTAGCGTCTCCCAATGACCGATAGATGCCGCTAGCGTCTATGAAGCCGCTCCACAGCCCGTAGCGCGCCGCTGTGACGTAGTTTCCGCTCAAACAGCTTCCTGTAACCAACCAGCTCCCACCCGGCGACTCGCCGCCATTTCATTGTTTCGTCGACCGTCTTGGCCGAAGGTCCGCATATTTTTATTTAAATTCGACACGTGGTCTTTAACTTTTCGATCGACTTAATTCCCAGTAATTATATTTCGGAACTTCTGCTCGAACAGAAAAGTTATTTTAAGGAAGTAATTTGAAGTGTTTCGCTAATCGTCAAGAAAGTGGTCTATCGTTAAATATTTACGACGAAAATTTAAGATTCGAATTTTAAAATTTCATTTCGAATAATCGAGTTCCCGAAGTATTTTCGAACCGATAACGTCCGTTGCGCAATTTTCAAGAGTGACTTCGATCTACCCACTTTTTCTGGCGAAATACGTTCTCGACCACGATCGTGTTTTAAACGTTACCGTTGTTCAGTCGTAGGCGTTTCCGAGATTTTTAAAGTAGGAAATCGTCCGATTAACGCGTGTTTTTAATCGCGTTACTTCTCATACGGTAACGTAAGCCGCTCCGCACCCGACGAGAGGAAACGTGCATCGCGATCATCGTGTCGCCGCGGGCAGCGCGGCGCCGCCGGCCGGGGGCGGTTCACGCGCTGCCACGTCGCCGGCGCCGCCGTGTCGCCGCCGCGGCCGGGCGCGCCGGGGGCCACCCCGCGCTCCGCCGCCGCCGCCGGGAGCTGCAGCTGGACCTGGGTACTCTTTACGTTTTCCGCTCTCGGATCGATTGGTGAGTTAGCTTATTGATATTCTATTAACCCAAGGAGTCTAGTCTGCGGATGGCGACGAATGTTGTGATGAGACTGACGTGGCGCCATGTGGACGCCACCGGTCCTGACCTCACTAGCTGCCACGTGAGCGCTGGCCGCCACGTGGTCGCCACTGGCTGCCACGTGGGCACCACCGCGCCATGTGGGTGCCACCGATCCTGACCTCACTGGCTGCCACGTGGGCACCAACGGTCCCGACTTCATTGGCCGCCATATGGGTGCCACCGATCCTGACCTCACTGGCCGCTACATGTTCGCCACCGATCCTGACCTCACTGGCCGCCTCGTGGGCGCCACCGGTCCTGTCCTCACTGGCCGCCACCTGGGCGCCACCGGTCCTGATCTCACTGGCCGCCACCTGGGCGCCACCGATCCTGACCTCACTGGCCGCCACGGGAGCGCCTCCGATCCCGACCTCACTGGCCGCCACATGGGCGCCACTGGTCCTGATCTCACTGGCCGCCACCTGGGCGCCACCGATCCTGCCCTCACTGGCCGCCACATGGGCGCCACCGGTCCTGATCTCACTGGCCGCCACCTAGGCGCCACCGATCCCGACCTCACTGGCCGCCACATGAGCGCCACCGGTCCTGATCTCACTGGCCGCCACCTGGGCGCCACCGATCCTGACCTCACTGGCCGCCACGGGGGCGCCTCCGATCCCGACCTCACTGGCCGCCACGACGGTGCCACCGGGGCGGGCACTCCACTGGCTGCCATGTTGGTGCCACCGGGCCTGACGTCGCTAGCTGTCACGGGGACGCCATCGGTCCCGACGCTGGCCGCCACCGGTCCCGACGCTACTGAACGCTACGTGAACACCACCGGCCCTGACCTCACTGACGCCATGTCGGTGCCGCCGGCCCCGACGTCACTAGCTGCCACGTGGGCACCACCCGTCCTGAACTCACTGCTCGCCACGTGGGTGCCACAGGTACTAACGTCATTGAGTGCCATGCCGGCACCACCGATCCCGTTTTTTGACGGGGTGCCACTACGATGCTACCGATCCCGACCTCACTGGACGCTACAACGGTGCCACCGGTCCTCGCCTCATTGGCTGCCGCAACCACGACACCGGTCCCGACTTCACTAGTCGTCGCGACGGCACCATCGGTATTGACCTCACCGGGTGCCACGGGACACCGCTGGCCACGAAATTATAGTCACCATGATGACATTACAGGTAATAATACTGCCGTTCGATGCTGATGCTGTCCAGGCATGGCGGTATAACCCACCTCCATGTTGCTGCCGATCACGAAACCGCTACATTCACGCGACCACCGCAATGGCGCTACAAGTCAGAATACAATTGGTCCGATGAAGTTCATTGTGCAACTACAGTGGCCCGCCAAGCCGATACAATGACGCCACGATAACGCCTCGCTGCCGGCTGCCAACTGGCCGGATGACGCCACCGCCCGCGATATTCGCCATACGGCGGAAGCTCTGCCCAACGCGAAAGCGCCAACGACTCTTGTCAGTTTGGCCCCCCCATATCACGTAAGTAACCAAGCTGATGCCGGCAACCACCCTGGCGCCGCCTGCCGAGCGGAAGCATTGCAAACCACAGTCTGGTGCTCCTGCTTCGGGTGTTCCTGATAGACATACACGTGCCTACTGCAGCTGGGGGATTGCAAACCCCTCGTTCTCGATCGAGGATCCGTTGTAGTGGCTGACCGAGTCACAAGGAACTGCGTCCTATTGTTCTATAGGAAATCTGTACGTTGTATCTATATTCAAAAACTATCTGCAGTCTCCCACGATCCAATACAGCAGAAGCAGGAACACTTAGTGCACACTGCACCAAACCGAAGACCTGTTCGACAATGAATGGAATCTGTAACGTAATATCTCAAATTATTCTACAAATGTTTGACCAGCCCCGGATTCCTCAGACACTCAGATCCGCGGGCCTGCTTTCTGAAAACTGGTGGTATTGACAAGGTTTGGAAACAGATCTCTTATAATCTCTCTACTCGCACTCGTTCTCCAACTATACGGGGTCCTCCTCATAAAACGAACCATTTCTCCGAGGGCAATAAACAAATTTGGGACAAAACCCCCCGGTCGTAAGCGAGCTCGAGATACAGCTGCACGAGGAAAGAGGCCATGGAGAGATAGCTCGAAACACCGGTATACTCGTCACAGAAAATAAATTCTTCGTTTTTATCTAAGCGTATTGCTATGCCCGGTGCTATTCCTACACAGATTATTCTTTCCCAGAGCCGATTAAAGGTCTCCCATATTAATAGCTGAACTTACTTACTCCTCTAGCGCTACGACCCAAAGAAAGTCCTGGTCCCCAACACGACTGTTCACCTCTGACTCCGGTCCTGGGCAGTTTTAGTATACTTAATATTATTTGTAAGTAAACAATTGGATGCGTCCGTGACTGCGTCCACATGATACATTTCTGACCAACGTTTGATCACCTATCAAGACTATTTCCTGATAGCAATCCAGTCGAAAAAGTAGTACAGATTACCAGATCGACCCCCATCAACCTAGGTTAGCAAATATACTACCTGAAATACGTTACAATCCTTACTCAAACCATAGCCACAACATTTGCGTCCTGCAGGGAAAATAAGGTAAATGATTGGTTGCGAGACAGCCTGTCTCGCGTCCAACGTCGTGCGCTCTTAGACGGACTCAACCTTACGAACTTGGGCGTCCATGGAGGCTGGTTGCACTATCGCAGGCCCTAACACTGCTTCGGGCGATTACAGAGTCCCATGCCAGCTCCCATCTCATCTGCCAACCGGACTCTTGAGGGAATCTCCCATGGTGAATTAAGAACGTAATAAAATACGTTCATATCGAGGTAAGAAGGAAACACTATACTGAGTATATTGATCAACGCACCGCATTCTCAGTCGGTCCTCAACAAGAAGCCGGTGCATGGTCTCCAACAGGGAACTTGCACTGCGACTCCAAAAAAAAAAAAAAAACTACACTTTAAAACTTAAGGAGAACCTGAGGAGATCGATAGTTAGTATGATTATTAGTTACAACGACCAACGCGGAAAGTATTGGCATCAGGGAATTGCCTACGCACTACAGGTTCAGAACTTACGGAACCAGTTCGGTTCATATACCTACAGGTCGGTACTTTCAGGAAGTCAACGGACGAGCTAGGGGACTCTGCGCCCCCGAGCGGCACCAGCGCCCGGAGGCCACTGAGCAGATCTTCACCCGCTAGGGTACCCCGTCCATCGACCTGTTCGCTCACCTCAAACGTTCACGTGCCACAGTATGTCTCAGTCTACTGGCCCTAACTGAACGCACGATGCGTTGAGGTAAGCGGAACGCTGCTACACCGACGCTGACTGACCAGATCAAAAGAAAAGTCTGCTGGTGTTCCGTTGGCGTTTCTCCAAAGTAAAAACAGGTACGCCCATATGGAAAATAGTCATCGTGGTACGCTAAAAATAACATCGTCTGCCAGTTGTCTCATCAAATCAAGTAACGAAAATATCCTCTCATATTTTATCGCATTTAGCGTAGCGAACGATAATCTCTGATTAATATTATTTGTAAAGTATTTATTTGGCGAAACCTTCGCCTTCAAGGTGCCTGTTTGATTAAACGCTTAAAGAATACTAGTTTTAATCTGAACAGCTGTACGACATATCAGAGAGAAACCCACATATGGAATGTTAATACCGAGTTTAGAGTCCATGACCTTACACTGTACTGTATTATACGTAGACAATTATTCTAATAATTCTCACTTAATTATTTCCTTTCTGAAATTCCGTTCTAAATTAGATAACATCAAAATATGAACCCGGTATTCTGGACGTGTCAATTCGTATAAATTACCGAAAATGTTATGTGAAACTTATGTGTAAAAACTACGGATGAGTAAGTCCTATATATAATCTGCGGATATCTACCTAAAATTAATATTATGTTTTCTGAGACTTCGGAGATCTGGATAATGCCTTCCTGGTGGCAATATTTTATCAACCTTTACATTCTCCTCAACAATGAAATGGCGGCGAGTCGCCGGGTGCGAGCTGGTTGGTTACAGGAAGCTGTTTGAGCGGAAACTACGTCACAGCGGCGCGCTACGGGCTGTGGAGCGGCTTCATAGACGCTAGCGGCATCTATCGGTCATTGGGAGACGCTACGCTCACATCCTGAAGATCTCCGAAGTCTCAGAAAACATAATATTAATTTTATTGGAAGGTAAAATTTCATATTAATTACTGTAGGTAAACCAGAATCTGATGGCATTTTTAAAAGTGAAAAAATAGACATTTTCATATGGCAACAGTCAACTGATGAGTATAAATGGATTACAGTACAAATCAGTATGGCGGTCTTATTAAGCTGCGTAAACCCCTTTTTAGACAAATAAAAGTCTTCATCTTTAAAATGAAGACAACAAATTACAGATCTTTTGCTAGGCATCCAATCATTTTCTCGTCTCTCTAATCGGACATCTTTTACCCATTTGTCTCTACGAACAGCATCTTGCGGTAATCTGAATGGAATAAATTGAAATACGATGTAAAATGGAAATATTAAATTTAATTATAAATTTGAGAACTACGTACCTACTTTTGCATAGGTAATAGGTAGTTCAATCCCATGAAAAAGAAAAATAAATTTATTTTAAAATATTATATTGAAATCAAATATCAGTCAATTAAAAAAACTTGCTTCATTGGGCATAACGACATCCCTATAGTATCCTACTATTATAAAACGTCATATGCTATTGTAAAATTGTATGGACTTACGTTTTAATTTAGAACGGTTGAATAGAAAAATGTCATAAATATTATTATATTTATATTCAAAATTACCGAAGTTATCTATTTATTAACACGTGAAAAGTAATTCCTCTGTCCTTAGAATTACTACAACTGTATTTACACCAGCCTACAACATAAGAAGGCCTTTTTAATTCGTTTTTACCGTTATTTATAGAAACGCATTCAGACGTCCGTCAATTACTGTCAACTCGGCCAAACTGAAACAGCTCCAGGAGTCGTTTTTTAGGAACACCCACTCAAGAGTAGTTTGCGTTGGGTCATAATTGCACGGACAGGATGCTTCCATGGTTTATGTGCGTTCACTGGATATACAGTGGCTATTTGACCATATCAAAAATATGCTGCTGATTAAAATTCAATGTTTTTCATTGATCTTAACGTTCTTAACTCTACAAAACTTAGGTACCAAGTACCAATACCAATACATTACGAGTATAGGGCTGATACCATCTTCTCTAATCCCAGGACTGTACTTACATATGTAACACTGGACTGTACTTACATAGATTACATATATATGTAAGTATATTTTTTGAAAAAGATGTTCAAAAATATGTCCCAGTGCACTTTAATTCTATGTAATAAGAATGTCGTAATATATTTATATGAGGATTTTTTCGATACATATTTTTGGACTTGACGTACATTTCAATATGTTAACTGAATGTGTTTGAAAAATAAATAAAAAATCCTCTAATTTACTCTATGGTTTACAAGTATTTTTGATGTAATGTTAACCCGCTTGGAACGCCCCTAGTGACATACTCCGGCGCTGCATCGTGGAGCAGATCGCCAACATGATGGTGCTGCCCAACAAGCTGCCCATCAAGCTGAGCGACGAGATCCCCACCGTCGACCTGCGCATGCCCGAACCAGAGGTGAGCCTCACACTGTGCCCTAGCGGCATTCACTTAAGCCTTTACACCTGTAACTTTTGAAACTATATGGAAGAAAACGACGATATTTGCCACCAACTTACCCATAATTCTGTCTCAATAACTTGCAAGTGTAAATTCAGCTTTAGGCGGAGTGGACCCAAACCGCTGGTCACTATTGTCGTTAGCTAAACTTCATTGTGTCAGAATTTTGCTGAATCAGTTTGTCACCGGCCTTAAGATGTCCGAGATGAATGAGACACTTACGTATAATTAATCACATAAACTCACTTAACTTTACAACGCGCTACACATATTGTAAAGTCTAGACCTCCATTATCAACCATTGAGGTTCTCGATTAAATAACGTTAGCTACTTTCGTCCAGGATGATGTTAGCTCCCAAATATCTACATAGAATTTAGTTCCATTTCAAGTTGGTTAAAAAAACAGATGCGTGTTTCCAAATATGTCACTAACCTGCGACCATATATAACATGGACGTCTAACGCCAGCTCTAATATGCCCCCAAAACCAATTGTTCAATTGTGCCAAGGTGGGCAGGACATAGCGCATTTCTTAACACCGCGCATATTTCGGCGCAACATCTTAGACATGATGTTTATAGAATATAGCCAATCAGAACTTTGATGGACCAATGACAACTATTTTTACATGGCGGTTTAAGTTTTTATAGCTTGATATTGAAATTCATTAGTTTCATTACCGTGATGCACTGAAGAGGGGGTGACACTCGTCAACTAAAATTCAGGACCGTTTTTGAAAGGCAATTTAGTATGGCGTGCGGCTTCCATATTTTATTTGTTCGTAGTCACTAACCTAGTGGTATGGTTGACTAGCGCAGTGGAAATTTTACAATCTAGCGATTTTTTATTAAAATATTCGTACTAGTTAATGAGCGGTTCACCTATCAATCCGAGGCAATAAGTAATTAATCAAATTTGAAATAATTCTATATTTCCAGGGAGTGCTTCGTATACATTTGGTGCAGGCTCAAAATCTCATGAAGAAGGATATTTCTATGTTAGGTGAGTGAAGGCGTTTTGAATTCACTAAAATGAACACTCGACGCTGCATTATGAAGAGCTCTAGGTCGTCATGTCGATATCCAAGGTTACCTATGTGCGGTACAACTTACCTTATATTACGGCAGTTTTAGTACATTTATGCTTCTCACACATACATCGTCGGTTGACAACCAAAACTCACTAAGTAACAAATACCTACTTTAAATAGAGATTGTATCTCAGTTCTGATTCAATACTGACATAAGAGGTTGTTAAGAGTAGTGACAGTTTTTATAATGATTTTTGTTTGTCACCCGACGACATGTACTTATGCTACAATAGCCTATCTTGACTCATGACTTCAAATGTTGGTACAAGCAAACACGCTATTACCCTATTGTATTTACTTTTGCATGTAATTCCGGGTAAAATTATATTTAGTGCATTACTCACAAAATGATATAAGCTAATGTTTATTTTGAAAGGCAAGGGTAAGTCGGACCCGTACGCGATAATCACGGTGGGCGCGCAGCGGTGGAAGACCAAGCACATCGACAACAACGTCAACCCGCGCTGGGACTACTGGTGCGAGGTGAGCATACCATTACTTCTTCATTCTTAGCACTGGTCGAGGAACAGCACATTTTTCTAACTAAATTACCTATATAGATTTTTTTTGATTACTTACATACTACTTACAAGTAAGCTTATTACATGATATTTTTATATAGATATGGTTTGTAACTCGGAACGGGTAAGGCAATGGAATAAGTTCACAGTCACAATATACATATTTTTTTCAAGCAGTGTATTTGACATACAATTCATGTACTTATTCATAAATAAAGGAAATTAAGACTCGTAAATTAGTGCAATGCTGAAATAGAATGCGCTGTACTGAACAGCTGGTATTTCGGCTGTCCAGTGCTAAATTTATCATTACTTGTCCTTTGTATATGAAAAGTTAAACGGTGTTCATGTCACACGAGAAGTTTGGAGTGAAACATTAGACATCATAACATTTTCACATAATATGAATTCGTCTTAGTTACTACTGATGTTTATTGTTGGACGGGGGACATGTCAAAAACACTTCTCAGGCAGCCTGCAGACATTTGGAATTCGCTAATAATAATATACGTAGTGGGTATAGGACAAATCAAGGTACACTTCCCTGTAACATTTACGAGCACAACGTAACTTTTTGTCCGTTGCTATGCAAGCGCTATTGCTACTGACAATGAGATACAATTCAAAATCTTCCTCAACAACCGACAATGAGTTACCTTTTATTGAAAATTGTCATAAGAAACATTGGATACTGTTAGAGCGCTTCTGTACTGCATCAAATCCGAAGCTAATCAATTTACTCAACGTTGGGAAATATTCTTTTGTTGTTATCTTAATCATATTTATAATACCTAACGTTATTGTATAGCCACAATCGACCACTAATCATTCGTAATCGTATTTATACATTATTTCATACCTAGAATTGAGTTAAACCACCAAAATAAATCTTGACTAAGTATACCTATACGTATAGGTTGAAACCAAGTTTGAAATACCCGGTTCTTTTGTTGTTTGATGCGTTAAAACGATGTTTACATAAATGAATTACTTAGTGCGTAAGCGCTCTAACTTTTTACAGAAATTAAACTCTACAAATAAACATTTATTTTATTTATTATTGCATATTAATTTTATTGTTCTGGCACGCTACCGCATACATATACTCAAACTCTCCTTGATACGAGATCACAAAACACATTGACTTGCCAAAACCTCAAAACGATTTGATACCCAATAACAATGGTCGGTTAACAACCAAAACTCACTAACAAAATTAATTAATTAATTAACTATTAAAGATTTTCACTTTTAAATATATACCGGGCTCTTAAGTGAACTCAATCAATAAAAGTTAAAAATAATACATTTTTGAAAAATGTTTTATATTCTCTGAAGCGACATTGACATTGTTAACATTGACATTCGTTAACATTTGTTTACACTGTTGATTTTTGATTCGATTTCTGAGTTTACTGACATCCGAGGATGCTAAGCAAAATAAGAGTTTTGCTAGTGAATGTTGGTTGCCTAAGACTCGACTTGTCGCCTCGCAGCCTAGCCGGTGTAGATGTGCCTTGCGGGTACATGTGTATTTCAAAACCCTCGGGCGAGGCGAAGTACAGTCCAGGACGTAAAATATGTGTACAATTATTAGTTAATTTCTCCTTTATTTCAATGTTCCGACTACACTGGCAATTTCCTCGCGAAGCGTCAAATTGGAGTAGCTACCGGCAATATCTGCACATTTTCTGGAATAATAGGGATATAATAGAATCAGTTAAAAGGTTTCATAAGTAAACGACCACTATTTCATAATAATAATGCTATACTTAAGGTTCTAGAAAATGCATCTCTTTTATTTTTATTTCCTTTAAATAGTTAATAATCTTTTATTAAGTGAGTGAGGTGACATTTGTGCAGTTTTATGGCTTAATAGAGCCTAATGTGTTTGTCCGAAATCAGTACAATGAAATAGAAAAAAAAATCAATGTCACTCTCCTGTCATTCATTCATTATTTTTTTCTATTTCATTGTTGTTTCATGTACTTGTTGTGGACGAAAGCATTATGCTCTGTTCATCCATAAAACTGCACAAATGTCGTCTCACTAACTTAAAAAAAGATTTCTAACAAATTATAGGACATAAAAATAAAAGAAGCCCATTTTCTTGAACCTTAAGACGACGGCTATCAGGGAAAAATATAATACTCATACCTTCAGAAAACTTTACATCGCCAATTGACCATAGTTATGCAGAAAGCGACCAATTACATTTTTTTGTCAACTTGAGTTAAACTTTAATATAAGGACTTTCTGCATTGTCAAAATTTCGAAGTTGGTCGCTTTCTGCATAACTATGGTCAATTGACTATCTGTATTACGTTACTTACTTAGTACCGTTGAAGTGTAAAATGTATACCGACCTAATTTATGAACAAAGTATTTAATTGAATTTCAATTATACTAACAACGATTTAATAGTTCCCATATTTTTTTCTATGATAAAGTCATATTGACCATATAACCTTTTCCATTTAATTACGGCTAAAATATTAGATCATTAAAAATATTTAGGTACCCTTGTGTACCAACACTCAAACATGCTTAACATTTACAAATCTTACAAGTTACAATACATTCACTGTTGATGCTGACTGTATAAGCATAAGACGTACCTAAACATTCTTCAGGGTACCATGTAAGTTTTCGATAAAGTATTCTATCGAACAATTTATTTATATAGTTTAACGATAAATTGATTGATGTAAAAAACTAACGTTTTTTAGTAATTGCAATACGTAAACATTCGTAGATTTTCTCTGGTGGCTGATTCTATTTTGTCTCTTTTCTAAGAATATACGGTTTTCTTATATATTGCATGTAATTTTATTATGTTACTAACAAATTCTACAATAAGTTAATATGAGCATCTTTTCAAAATAGTTATTGTGATACTGTGACACAGACGATATAAATGTACTTTTTCCTAACTAGTGCGCAAAAACGAACCTTGCGCACGCTTCGCGCGCGGTAATTTCTCTTTTTGACGCACTTGTCATGAAAAAAATCATCCCTTACACGTGCAAAAACTTTTTTTTACTCGGGTGATTGTCGCACTCGTTTCACTCGGGCTCCAACTTTCACCCTCGCCGAAAAAAAGTTTTCCCGCACTACTTAGGAAATGTACTATATCATCTGACCTTACACAATAAATAGTTACATATATGTATGTTTTTGTTTGAAAATAATAATTTATATCATAAAGATAGCGTATAAATTATAAACATGAAAAATGTAATTAATAAATAATAATCCCTTTTGAAAAGATGATATCAATTGCATCTACAGGTTATAAACATGAGGATTTATTTAGTTGGAAGAAATTATTTGTATTCACTATTAGCCTTGAATTAAATTATTGATCCTTTTATTGTAAATTAGTTTGGTAATCCGAACACGAATTTAAAATATTTATTTTGGACAGACAAATAGTGGTTTTTCATTATTGCTCTAATCAGAATTCGATAGGCACCACAGTGCTTGTAACATCTATGTGATTATTCTATAAATGTCGTTTAATTACTCTAACTAATATGAGTTTTCACTATAACAATAACGATCGATGAATATTAATCAAAGTAATACTGTTCTATTTTCTTCCAACTATTACAAGCATACTGCCATAACGTATTATAATATATACCTAAAATATTGGTTAGCTGACTACAGTATTTAAATAATTTAAGTTTATTATGGCAGTTTAAAAAAATGTGAGATGGTTTATTTTAACAGGCTTTGGTTACTGATACAAGAAGAGAGAAACCAATAAAAGTAAATCACTCAAACATTTGTGTATTATTTAGAATATTTATTTTATTTTATGAAGTGGTTAAAATAAAATTAATATAACTGACTTAATTATATCTCATCAGTCATCACATTTCATTTCGGAAACGTCAAATATTTTGGCCACTTTGTTTTAATTATTAATACTTTAGATAAAGTTGTGCATCTTATTTTGTTTTCCTTGCTATGTTTGCGTGGGACTTTGCGCGTATGGCGTAAAGGCGCGTATAATGCAATCTCTCGGTCAAGCTTTGGAAATAGAGGTGCTCGACAAAGACGAGGGCAACGAGGACGACAAGCTGGGCAGGTGAGTGCGCCGGCGCGGTGGCGGCGCCCTGCCTGGTGTGGCGGCGCATGCGTGTGTGGCGGTAGTGGTGCGGGCCCTACGACTCCTTCCAGCCGCGGTGCCAGCGCTGCTCTACTCGAATCCCGCGCTCACCGTCGGCTCGAAGGCGCGCGATCTTACATCACGCTTATTAATTTGGACTAGATACTCATTTCAACAACCTTTTTTACAATTTTAGAGACATAATTGTTTGAAATGATTATTTAGACCACGCTTTGTGCTTCGGTACTTTAGTTGCATTATGCTTCTAGTGCGTAAGCTAAATAAGATATGGAGTATGGATAACTAAATTTCTGCCCAAGGTAAGTTAAACGAAAATCTCGTGTATGTACAAATTGGTTTAAAAAAATGATTTATTCTTTTTATTCCACTTTTCATATCAAATCATATAAATATATTGTCATGATTCGCCGTACTTTGTTCGAGGTTCCATCAAAATGTTTCTCTTGTCCCGAAAGCGATCATAGCGGATGCTAAACTAATTCATTACTGTTGTGATTTGTCCTAAGGCTGTAATAAGTTCAAGGACGAGCCAGGTGCTGCAGTGCGAGCTATGGGACTGGGACCCGGGGATGGGCATTCAGAACGATGATCCGCTCGGCAGGTCCGTGCGCGCGCCGGGCCCGCTTGCTCGCAAGGGGCCCAGCGACGCTTTGTTCTCGTGTTTGAGTGACTTCATGTGTGACTCTCAATATTGCCTTGCAAGCCTGTCTAGACCATATCCAGTAGTCGTAGACGCGGATTTGCTATGACGTTTTATTCACATTTGGTTCCATCTACTAACATATAGAAGTCATCAAATTCGCACCATCATCACTCACTTGTTGGTAATATTTAGAGTCATTTAGCGGCCGTTTTAAAATTCAATATGGTCTTCGTGTTGCTGTTATATTTTTGTGTGGATATCGGTGTTAATAATTTAATAAGGTCATCATTTGGGCAGACGTTAAAATAACGTTATCCATATAATCATTTATTATTATTTTTTTCATAATTCATAACCATTAACCTATTTATATCTACTTTGTACCTATATTTGTACGAGTTATTAATGTTATTATTTATTTTAATAAATAACCTTTCAAGTGTACATTGTGAACACTTTTAATACTCTTAATTTTAAGTTTATATGTCATAAGCTTAAAATATTCTTATTGTTATATGCTGTTATTTAAGAAAAGCTTGATATGTGTGTAATGTGGTGGGTTGCAACAGTCGGTGATGCTTAGCAGTGGGACGTCGTGCGGCGTCAAGGTTTACGACTGGGACCGCACGGGGCGAGACGATAAGCTCGGCAGGTCGGCAACTACTCTACACCAGCACTCTGCCACTGTACAGATGTCTTACAGCACCCTAACTATTAGCGCGCACGGCAGCGCAAGCTGGGCTCCCGGCGCCTCTCATGCCATTGCAGTTGCACCGACCGAGCTTCCGGACGCCACGCCGAATAATCTCCATGTCACACCTAACTCACACTAAACTCTAACATCTATATACGATATGTAATATACTTGAAACGGTAAAATTTCGACAAACAAGCTTAATGTAATGTTACTTACAAATTTGTAAATACACATAATATGTTTGCTTGCTTCTGTGTTGTGGGCCTAAATGTAAAATTGTGAAGTGAACTGTATGATGTACTATTTAGAAAATATTAACTTGCAGGACCTATCTTAGTTTGAACCATTTCGTAAAATCGGAATGTAAAGTAACATCCTTTTAACATATATGACATATTTTTAAGCGATTCATTTATCTGGTTAGATGATGAAGACCATAACGAATTAGGAACTCTATAACCAGATGTAATTATTTGAGAACTCGAGTCATGAATATATATTTTTTTAATACATTAGGTAAACCACTTCTAATGCATTAATCGAGGTCGAGCGTAGTTAAAGCGTATCCACTAGGACATGAACATCATGCATTAAATACACGCACATGACTTCAGCGTGCTTATCACCTGTATGGATATTAATATCTAATTTTCAATTATTTTCGTTCTAATGTAGTACAGCTTATGCCTAAGTATAGTAAGTAGGTACTATCACTAACACGTAGTTGAACAATGAAAATGATGTGCCTGGATAACTTGGCTTTGTGATCATAACGCTACTAAATGCCTTTAATATTGGTCGCTTACTAAAGTTCTAATTATGCATAAATTATTGCTTACCGTATTTGTAGTCTAATATTATGTATTATTTCAGATGCTCCTTGGACATATCTCAAGTAGTGCGCTTCGGGCGCTGGGATACGGTAAGAACTGTTGAATAGCTATTGTTTAAATGTAATCACTTCGAACTTCAACAGATCTGATGTCTATCTCACATCTTTCTTTTTATGTGCGCAGTGGCAAACTCTGCAAGAAGCAAAACATGGGAAAGTAGAATTGCGATTGTCGTGGCATCGTCTCTCCTCGGACGTCTCTGAACTCTCACGGGTATGGTTTTTGAAATGTATTCTTTACAGTACAATTTGTCTAGTTTTATTCTTAGGTGAAACAATGTAGTATCGAAGCGGGTCATTAAAATGTCGATTTTTATCGAGTATCTTTACATGTGTTATTGGTATCTATTATTGGCTTAACTAGTCCATTTAAGTCAATATGTTATAGCTGTATAAATTATTTAACAGTCGGTATATTTAGGTGTTCTAGATTCTAGTGTAACACGAGTTGATTGGTTGGCAGGCTATAACTGAGACGCAGCTGATAAAGTCCGGGGAGCTGAGTTCCGCCGTGCTCTCTGTCTACATCGACTCCTGCAAAAAGCTGCCGGTGAGATGATCGAATTCTGTATGAATCATATAATTATTGGTATAATTTATCAAAAGGTAAAATAGATAGTAAATATTATGAAATAATCGTTAAGGTCATGCGGGGCAAATACAACTATGAGGTAAATTCAACTACTTAATGGACATTTCTGTTAATCTGTTTTTAAGAACTTTTGGAAGATACCTAGACCATTCTTTGATTTATTTAAAAAGCAACACAATAGTTTGTTTTATACCACGTCGGTGGCAAACTAGCATACGGCCCGCCTGATGGAAAGCAGTCACCGTAGCCTATGGGCGCCTGCAACCCCAGGGGTGTCACATGCCCGTTGCCGACCCAATAAGAACTTGTACACTCCTCTTTTGAAGAACCCCATACTGTAGTCCAACGGGAAAACCTCGGCAGGGAGCTCATTCCACAGACGGACCGTCCGCGGGAGGAAGTTCCTCTGAAACCGCACGGTGCGCGACCATTTAGGTTGCAAGGTGTGAGGATGAGCGCCCAGTCGGTGGCGAGCGGTGCGATGATGAAAAGTGGACGTTGGCATCATGTCGAACAGTTCTTCAGAGCACAACCCATTGTACAGACGATAGAACACACATAAGGAGGCGAAGTCTCTCCTTAGACTTAAGGGTTCAATACCGCCTGTGAGTCTGGGATCGTCGACTATTCGGACAGCTCGTCTCTGAACCGAGTCAAAGGGTGCAAGCTGGTATACAGGTGCTCCTGCCCAGAGGTGACAGCAATACTCCATATGGGGTCTGACTTGCGACTTATATAACAGAAGTCTTTGCCCCGGAGTAAAGTATCCCCTCGCTTTATTGAGCACACCGAGCTTTTTGGATGCCAGCGTAGCTTTTCCCTCTAGGTGACATCGGAATTGGACGTCGTTGGAAAGTATGATCTTTTTACAAATTACGAGTAGGTATTTCAATTAGTCGGATTTACCTCATAGTTGCATTTGCCCCGCATGACCTTACCGTTTACAAAGTTTCATCTGAATTAATTGAAACATGCGACCCAGGCAGGAGAAAAGCTTGGCGAGATTTAATGACAATATTAATAAAATCGGCTTTATTTTCTTTTCAAATCAGATGCTGCATGATACAGTTATGTTCTATTAAAGAGACTATGACATTGGTTTCCTCGTGAATAGCGTGTTAATCTGATATTGCTAGTAACACTAACATGCTATAATTAAAAAAAAACTGCCTTTAACCCAATGAGTCCTTCGGCAGGATGCGCGCGTGGGCTCGCGACCCGACCCCTACCTAACTGTAACGGTCGGCAAGAAGACCGAGAACACGGCCGTGCAGATGCGCACAGGCGACCCCGTCTACGAGATCGGCTACTCGTTCCTTGTGCAGAACCCGGAGATCAACACCCTCGAGATCAAGGTATCAGCGTAGATACTGGCCTGATGCCTGCCGGGCGATCATTGCCGGCAATAACCTCCTTAATAGTGCAAAATATTTGGTCTGTAAATAATGCAGGCCTAGCCAAGTTGCTATTTAGCAATCGTATGATAAGATTGATAAGCGATGAGTCACGTGACCTTAATAATGTATCAGTCACGTGACTTTTCGTCATTCTCATACATTTATGTGTATGATTGCAGAATGGCATCTTGACTAGGCCTGCTGAACATAATTATTATGATATTCTAGCTAACTGTCTGATTCCCGTAAAACCCGTAAATATCAATGTGAATGATCATACGTCATAACATAACTCGTGCTTACCTGTTTGAGTATAAATCTGCTACACCCTAAGGGTTTCATGCTATACTATTGTTACCGATTTGTGCTTGAGAGGCCCGAAATGGGTCCTGAAAACGCCCTAAAACGGGTTTTCAGGTTATTGTGCCATCCGATAGAGGGTATCCTGAAAAGGCCTGAAAACATGTTTCAGGCGCCTGAAAGCGACGGTACCTGGGGTGAATTTTTGATTTTGTAGTATGTGAAAGAGGACCTTCTGAAACGGCCTGAAACCGCATTACAACCTGCTGAAAACGCTTCTAACGTGTCTAAAATCACATTTGTAGTTTTTATCACCGGCCTAACGCTATACGAGTATTGTGTATATCTTTCTAAACATGATTGCTTTGAATAAATGAATGAAAGAGTAACATACACACTCACATCAATCATATTATCATAACTTGTCATATTATAAAGGTGCGTTTAAACCACCAACTTCGCTGTTCTAGCGCCCGTTCTACGAAATCAACAAATCACGTTTTGTTTACCGATCGAATTTCGTAGAGTGGGAGGTTAGAACAGCGAATGCTCTTTTAGTTTAACCGCACCTTAACTCGTCGATGGCAGGTGCTGGACCAGAAGACCGGCTCCCAGCTGGGACAGCTGTCCTACGCAATCGCGTTGCTGCTGAAGCAGAAGGATTTAAGCCTGCTGACGCAGCCAATCATGTTGCTGAAGTCTGGCCCAGAGTCGAAGGTGCTCCTGTCCATGCAACTAAGGGCGAGTATTTACCATACATATTAAAATCTATGAACTTAAGTAGTGTGACTTTGTTTAGATTTATTTTCGTTTTGTTTCTTTATCTGGCATTTTCGGGAATAATCGTTGTTTATTTCCTTAGCTGCCAGAAATAACTTTTTAATCGTCCCATTTTGTGACCATCAGTTTGTGTGTACCCGTAGACCACGAACGCTGTAAAGTGTTCTAAACGTCCGGATGTAGTTAATGTAATTTAATTAATATACGCGATATAATCCGTTTAAATAGTGCAATTTCATTGTATCCGTCAATTAATACAGTACTTCAAAATGGAGCGCCGTTAAGATGTTCCTTAACTCTCTAATGCATGAGACAAGTAAAAATCCATTTCAAATTAGAATTCGCCGTGGCAGTACGTATATGGCTTCGTATGCATTTTATTCGCGCAAATGCCCCAACTTCACGAAAACACAAATGTATTATTATCCATTTTCGACTTATTATTAGATAGTGAAAGAGGCAATCCGAGAGGAGGATATAGTGGAAGATGCGGTTGTTCAGCCCGCCGGCCCCGCACCCGCCCCCGTTCCTGCCTCCGCGGCTGCGCCCGCGCCGGCTCCCAACGACGCCACGGCTACCGACGGGCCACTGCTCGCGCCTTCCGTGCCAGGTACGATATTTAATAACTAGTGACTAGTGAGTTCATTAACCTTTTCAACGAAGTCAAGACGCTACGTCACAAAAGTGTCGAAATTGAATTTGAACATTACGCGAGTACTCGAGCGGGTCGTCCGTCCAAAATTTAGTGCTTCACTAGAAAAAGTTCACCTATGTTTTACAAATAAATAATTATGATTACATTGGTCTGTCGCCCTTGACTTTTTTAATCGGTCTCGGCATCCAAAATCTTAACATGTTTTAAAATATGTAGTTTCTTACAAACACTATTGATACATCATCATCATCATTTCAGCGAAAAGACACCTGGACATAGGCCAATGATGGCCAATATGACCGACTCTGCGCTGCTTGCTTCCAGCTCATTGGTTCAGCTTGACTTAAAATCACACCTAGTTTGTGATATATTTTTAGATCATCCTACACCGGAACTGGCAAATTTGGACGACGGCGCGCCAGACAGTGCTTCGCAGAAGTCTATTCCCGTGGAACAGATCATCAAGGAAGTGGGTAAGTTCACGTATTCTCCTGTAGGGGTCGTATGTTCATGTGGTGTCATGTCATATTATAATAAAAAAAATATTCTTACTTACTTAAACATTCTTACATAAACCAATATAAGGCTGCGTTTCCACCAGAGATGCGCGAGGATGTGTTTCCATGCAAATGACACCTATTAATGACTCGCACATCTCTTCTCTGGTGGAAACGCAGCCTAAATTTGATTTGAAATTCTATCTCCTGGGTGAACACAGAGGGATTCTAAGCTGAACTATCACATGTTGCATATACACTGCATTTTCAAGCAACGCAGGGTCAAATATCGTGAAGTTTTGACTTCCATATTTTATAAGAAAATAATCTCATATACCTAATATATTAAGTAAGTTTCACTAATATTCTAGATGTACCACAAGAGTCTCAAGCCCCGTCCGACCGAGGCTCACCAAAACTCATTCACCGAACATCGTCACTTACCACGTAAGATTATCATATTATACGTAATCTCAAGTAATGTGTCTGTAACTGCTTACCCCATAAACCTCTCCTAACTTAGCAAGCCGCTAAGTATTGTTTGTCCCTTTCGGTCTTATGAATATGTCTGGTTCTCGGGTCGAAGTTTTTCAAATAGTATGTGCCCAGAAAGTAGCGGATTAACTGCTAAGGCCGTCGCGTCTTTCGAGTCGAGAAAGACTAACTTAAAGTGGTAATAACCCTTAATTCGACAACTTCCGAAATTACTTTTTTTTTCTAACCAGAATGATTAAGATTATTATACGCTTCAACGGCTACGTCCATCCCCTATTTTTATCGAATTAAGGGTTAAAAATACGCGATTGAAGCAAACTTGTGGTCCAACGCGTATTAGGCATAAAAAAGTAACACGATACGTTTCGTAGGTCCGCGGGCGAAGCCGGGCTGGGCCGCATCCTCCTGTCACTGCGGTACAGCATGCCCTCGCACACGCTCATCGTCGTCGTGCACAAGATCATGTACGTACCCGCAGTAGAACAGGCTTACGTGGAGCTGCCGAGCTTCTTACCTTGGACAAACTGTGCAACATCATATAGAATACCACCACATTGCTCTACACACTATGGAAGTTCAATATTTGCAATGTGCCCTTTCGAAGTTTTTGTCTTTTATTGTAGCTTACTATTTCAAAGTCATAACGCATAATCTCATAAATCAAATACTTAGCGACGTTGGCGCAACCACGATAAGTTCCTACAATAAAGGATTTTGCATTTTTATTTTACTCTATCCCGTGAAACATTTAGAAGAACCTTTATCATTAACATATCAACGAATTTGTCAATTTACATCAGATATTACCGTGACGGTATAAATATCGGACTGTAACAAAACAACGAACCATGTCTTTATTTCAACTTTATAAACTTGGATTTTTCCAGGAATATTCCTTTGAAGGATCCGACAAATGTACCCGACCCTTACGTGAAACTGTACTTGCTACCGGGACGGTCAAAGGATTCCAAACGGAAAACAGCTGTAAGTTTTAGATATTTGTTCATCTATTAACAATATATCATGTTCAATATTATCAATAATATAAAAAAGTTTTTATCGTTCGTTGTCGACATTCTCGTACAGTTAAGTGCCAAAATAAGTATAGAGTCTTCTCAAAAAAATCTTAAGGTGCGTTCAAACTAAAAGAGCATTCGCTGTTCTAACCTCCCACTCTACGAAATTCGATCGGTACACAAAACGTGATTGGTTGATTTCGTAGAACGGGCGCTAGAACAGCGAATGCTCTTTTGGTTTAAACGCACCTTTACGAAGTTCTTATTGTACTAGAACAATATCCAATACACTGGGTCATATTGTTGAGTATTTTTGTACACCTATATTTTTCCACGATATTACTGATAAAAGTCCAACCGTTCCATCCGCGCAGGTGGTGAAAGATAGCTGTATGCCCGAGTTCGACGAGAAGTTCGAGTGGTCGATCCCGCACGCGGAGCTGCACTCGCGGCAGGTGGAGGTGACCGTCGCCACGCACAAGGGATTCCTCGGCGGCAGCCCCATCATCGGACAGGTGAGACACCACCACTAGATCATTTTAATGTTAGGATCTATAGTAAACATAGCCTTTAATGTAAACAAAATTTAACCTCATCATTTTTGTGCTACGAAGTAAAATTTTGTATAACAACTTTTCGCAATGAAAAAGGGCATCAAATTTTTTTTTTCTATGAGCGATCAACAATACGCAACCATTTTTTGTTAATTTGTTGATTTTTTCTACTCCCAACAGTTCTACCATATAGTTTGTATCACTAACGTTCTTAACACAATAGGCATGATGACTGGCACAACGATCACCACTATGGAATTTTATATGAAATACTCAAAAGTGACGTCACGTTTGAGTACAGCCAAATGACCTACTCTTTTAAGTTCTTTTCAATTTATTAAATAGAAGTTCTGTACAAAAAATACTGCAATCTACATCTTAGTAATAATTTCTTCGTGTATTATGTCGTGCATAATGTTAAATAATTTATTTTGACTACAGTCATCAATTCATCATCCCTATTGACGCGCTCGTGATTTTTGTTTTTAATTAACTGAGCTTTTTCACTTTTAGAGGTAACCAAATTAGCGTGAATAAAAAAACACCTCAATATTGTGTCAGTTTGTAAAGACAATTAAGCGCTAAATTTCAATTAAAACTCTGTTTTGGTCTCAATTTTATAAATTATAAGCGTAATTGAAATATAAAAACGCCGATCAAACTTGAATTCCTAAATATTTATATCGTACTAATTGTCTTTACGATTTACGAACCTGACTGCAAGTAAGGTTTTTTAATGTCACGCTTATTGGGTGTCCCTAAAAGTGAAAATGTCCAACTATGTACAATTTTTTTTTTGCAGTTGTCCCATTATCTCGTACGCCTACGGTACCTTTCCACTAAGTGCTAATATTATGCGTATCAAAATGTTCTAATTGAACCTGCCTGCCCGCGACACTCATGTGTGACCGAATCGGGTGTACTCTTCAGCCGGCGACACAACGGTCGTGTCAAAAACTTTCGTATCTCTGTGTAATAATATTAATTTGATCACGAATGTGTGTCAATGGCAGTAGAGTGTAAAAATTAATTCAAGCTAAAATAAAACTACATTTCGCTTCAAAATTTGTACTCAAAAATATGCATGATTGGCACTGAAAAAAATATTTCAAAAAAGTGTCAAAGAATTTTTTACCACTATGATTTGTCGTTGTCCTAGCAATTACACATTAGAAAAGAGAGAGAGACTGCTATATTATAAACAGTTGCCAGTGACTCAACAATCCCGCGACTGTACCTATTTTTCTTTAATTTCAGGTTATAGTGCACCTCAACCAGTACGATTTCTTGGAGGCGAAAACACTATGGTTTGACTTGTTGCCCGAGACACCAAGAGATTAATACCTATTGATTTCCTTTAATTACTATTTTTATACAAATATGTTGTTAATCTCATTACTGTTTGCATTTATGTGTCACTTATGCAATTGCCATGTCCTTATGATCTGCTTTAAATTTATTTAAAATTATTATATTTTTTTACTTACTTAGTGTACTAATTGATTAAACAAAAAAGCAAAATGCACAAAAAAGAATTGTATGAATTTGAACTTTAATAATCGAACCTTAAAATGTAATGAACATGTAAATTTTGAATGCAATAGCATAATAATGATCACGAATGAGGTAGTCCTTTTAACCATAGACACAGGAATACTGAGAAGTGTAAAATCATCATCATCATCATATCAGCCGAAAGACGTCCACCGCTGAACATAGGCCTCCCCCAAAGATTGCCACAATGACCGGTCCTGCGCCACCCGCATCCAGCGGACTCCTGCGACCTTCACCAGGTCATCGGTCCACCTTGTGGGGGGCCTACCCACGCTACGCCTTCCGGTACGTGGCCGCCACTCAAGAACCTTCCCGCCCCAACGGCCATCGGTTCTACGCGCAATGTGCCCCGCCCACTGCCACTTCAGTTTAGCGATTCGGAGAGCTATTTCGGTTACTTTGGTTCTGCTGCGGATGGTCTCATTTTTAATCCGATCACGCAGAGAGACTCCTAGCATAGCCCTCTCCATTGCCCTTTGGGTGACTTTGAGCCTTCTTATGAGACCCATTGTAAGCGGCCACGTTTCAGTACCGTATGTCATCACTGGCAACACACACTGATTAAAGACTTTCGTCTTCAAACACTGCGGAATATTGGACGAAAATATGTGTCGTAGCTTCCCGAACGCTGCCCAACCGAGTCGGATTCGACGATTGACCTCTTTCTCGAAGTTGGACCTACCTAACTGAATAGTTTGCCCTAGGTATATATATTCGTCTACAACTTCGAGTGTAAAGTCTCCGATTATTACGGGAGTTGGTGCTACATGGGAATTCGACATGATTTTCGTCTTATCCATGTTCATCCTAAGACCAACTCGCTCGGAGGCTTTACTGAGGTCAACGAGCATAGTACTTAAGTCCTCCAAGGTCTCAGCCAAGACTACTATATCGTCAGCGAATCGAAGGTGAGTGAGGTACTCGCCGTTTATGTTGATACCCAGCCTTCTCCAGTCCAGAGTCTTAAAGACATCCTCCAGTGCAGCGGTAAACAGCTTAGGGGAGATGACATCTCCTTGCCTAACTCCCCGCTGCAGCAGAATAGGCTTCGAGCTCTGGTCTTGGAGTCGGACTGACATTGTGGCGCTCTCGTATAAACACTTCAACACCTCGATATAGCGGTAGTCGACTTGGCACCGTTGGAGAGACTGTAGTACTGCCCATGTTTCGATCGAATCAAAGGCTTTCTCGTAGTCCACAAACGCTAAACAGAGGGGCAGGTTATATTCTTCGGTCTTCTGTATAACCTGGCGAAGCGTATGGATGTGGTCTACGGTACTAAAGCCTCTTCGGAAACCGGCTTGTTCGGGAGGCTGGAAGTCATCAAGCCTGCGTGCAAGACGATTCGTAATGACTCTTGAAAACAGCTTATAGACATGGCTCAGAAGTGAGATGGGTCGGTAGTTCTTCAATAAAGCGTTGTCACCTTTTTTGAAGAACAGTACCACCACACCTCTGTTCCATGCCTTTGGCGTGCTCCCTTCCAGTAAGACGGAATTGAACAACTTCTGAAGGGCCGTAAGGATCGGTTTACCACCCGCCTTCAAAAGCTCAGCTGTAATTCCGTCCTCCCCAGGCGCCTTGTTATTTTTGAGCTGTTCAAGAGCCATTCTAATCTCGCACAGGCTGATGTCCGGGATGTCTTCTGTATAGTGTCGGGTCAGTCTAGCTCTGAGGTCTTCCGCTAGATCAACTTCGGGTCTGCTAGTTGACGTGTACAGCTGTCCATAAAAACCCTCTATCTCACTCAGCAGCTCAGATCTGGATGTGACGATTCTACCATCCTCAGTCTTTAATTTGGCGAGCTGGCTTTGCCCAACAGACAGTGTAAAATAGTGAGAATTAATTGTAACTGTATTTTTTTAATGTAGAGCATCAATATGATTATGGTTTTATAATCATTATTCAAGTAAAATTAAAAAACACGACTGCCGTTCAAAAACTATCAATCCTAAAAGATATGTGTATATATATGTAATCGTTGTTTAAAGCCAATCATTTTGATATTATACTTTATTTTTTTGGATCAGACGAAACTGATCGAAATCCAGCATTTTTGACGGCAAAGCATATAAAAAATATTACACGCCTTATGTCATTTCCGCTAATATTTTTTCTTGTTTTCCCATTTTCAGAAATCTAGTTTGCAGACCTGTAAAAAATCTTAATAAAATAAATATTTTAAAAGGTAATTTTATATAGTTTTTAGTTCAAGATTTTTCACGTTTTTTTCCAGATAAGTTCATATGACATAATAGTATCAAAAGCTTTAAAGTTTGTCGGCATACTAAAGGGTGTCCCAAAAATAACGCAAGATATAAATTTAATGAAAATCACACTTTTTTTTTACCAATTTCTATTTTACTCCCTGACCTGGCATATAAAGTACACAGAATAGGGTTGAGTACTATAATAATTCATAACAATAACAGCCCTGGTAACCTAACCTGGTGTTTTGTCTCCATGTTCTGGCCGTTTTCCCTTCATTTCAGTGAATCCCAAATATTGCGATTTAACATAATTGATTTGTTTTTATGGGGTTATTTATAGTAAAAGTTCTATATCAGTAAGCTCTCGATCACCCATAGTTTGAAGGAGATGATTCCACACTGCAGCAACGAAATTCAGCCATATTTATGCAAATTTCATAGAACATTTGAACAAAAGAGTGGTATGTCACAGCAAAGCCTTCGAAGTAATTTCTCGGCGTGCTTTACCATACTAAACCCTATTCTTTGTACATTATGATTACATCAAGATATTAAAAAAATAATAAGAAATAAGTATTTTTTATCGATTTCAAACCTTGCGTTATTTTTAGGATTCTTTTTAGGTTATTTTAACCCTTAGGTGCATATGGTATCACACATTTTATTTCTGAAATGACTTATGTAAACAATCTATGCCAATTAGAACTCTGTTGCTCAGTGTGACAGTCGCAATTGATTACTTATTTCGACATGTGTCATTTCGGTCGTATCGTTTTTAATACTGTATGCACCTAAGGGTTAATTTCCCACCATGTATAGGCCGTCATATTGTTTTCAACGTAATATAGCCTGTGACACTCGCGGTAGCATAAGGATTTTCACGATAAGTACGTCGTACATGGAAATTGGTTGAAGCATTATAACAATTCGCCAGTTGAAAACAAAAAAAATGTTTACAAATATGGTAAAACGTGAAAATGTCAATGAGTGCTACTAATACTAAAAATGAACTCAAGGCTTTAGGTTTTAGGCCGACCCAATCTTAGTTTTAATATATATTACGAGTATGTATGTACAGTCAAGGGCATAGATATGTATACACTTTTTAATCTTATGCCGTTAAAATAAGGTGCAAAAGTGTATACATATTTTTGCCCTTGACTGTACCTATATTGAAAAACACAGGCTATTTAATTTCAAAATTTTTAACCGACTTCAAAAAAGGAGGAGATTCTATATTCGACTGAATTTTCTTTTTGTTGTATGTATGTTACCCGATACGAGCATCTCCGAGAATCGTGAACCGATGTGATTTTTTTTTGTAATCGAACGTGTATAACCCCGAGATGGTCCCGTTGGCACTAAGTTGGGGACTGATGATGGGATCTTGGAGAAATCGAGGGATCTCTTCAAATGTTATAGGTACCTACATGTACCTATGGCGCTTTTGGTAATTTTAATTCATTTACAAGCATTTGTATTCAGAAAGTAGGATTTGATGATAGGAAACCAATGATGGAAACAAGGGGATCTTTGAGAAATCGGTTGAGGTCGGGTTTTTAAATTTTAATGTGGTGATTATATTACATACCTAGTTAAAAATAAATAAAATTACTATATATACTTAAATTGTATATTATTACAATGCTTAGCAATTTCTGTGACTTATGAAAATAAAATTATAAATAAAATAGGCATCTGCGTCAATATATTTGCGTCTTAACCCATTCAGGGCGACGCTCGAACTCTCGATGCAAGTACGGCGCGCTACCATACATTCAAACTTGCCATTGCAGAGTCACGCACAAGTGGCGTTACTCAGTGGCTCGGCGGCGCACAGTATCGCGCGCCCGTGATGTTGTACATATTGGATGGCGTTATGCCGGAAATTACTTTAACCAATGAAATTATTTAATAAACTATTGTAAGATATTTATATGTTGAAATAAATATCTGAATATTTATTTGTTGAAATTGATATCTGACGGGGTGAAATTTTATTTGCTATTTACACTCTAAGTTGTCATCGCCAAACAATGTCTGCTGTTTTATAAATTTCAATCATATCTGCACAATAGGCTACTTGACTCATATCAAACACAAATAAACGGGTAATCTTAACTTAGTGGTTATATATCTATACCGCTTCTGAATATTAAGCTTTAATGAATATTATTTAGAAAGGAATTTAGTTTTATCGCTCTCCTGTAAAGTTATGCTCAATGTAGTTATGTTGTTTTTGTAAACTTCCGTTTAATTTATACTTAACAGATGATTTATTTTTGTGATATCGGGATTGGTACTCACAAAAAAGTTCCTAATTATAACGAACATAAATACTTCTCAGAGTATAAATGGTCAACACAATTTCACTTGTGATGTAGTTAACTTTATACAGGGTGTTTGGTTAGCGGTGTCGGAGCTTTTAAGGGCTTAAAATACAATCAATTTCATCGATAAATTACCATATATTTTTTTGTGACGGCGTCAATTAAATGGCGGCAATTTTAAAATTTCAAACAGACAAATACGGGTGCACGTGGTATTTCTGGAAACGTTTTTTATCGGGCCTATCCTAGCAAAAAATATCTCGTTAGAGAAGTCATTAGATAAGCAAACTAATAAAGCTAATCATTTGACTCTACTATTTCAACAACAAGGCCAAGAATATTTTAATAAATTAAAAATATTAACAAATTCACCTTCATTTTACAATTAATTTAATTTTGCATGAAAACTAGGTTGTTAAGATAGGTTTTTGGTGTTGTTATTTGATAGTACAGGATGTTAGCTAAAAAATAACACCATAATTACAGTTATACCTCAAGTACACTTTAGGCATTACAAGTGCTCAAACATGCACTGGAAGGATGGAAGGCCGCCACTTCACTATAACCAAGTACCTATGTACTTAGGAAATGAAATAAAAAAGTATAAATTTGCTAACATTGCATTTATTCATAATATATTCACTTTTACACATTTTACATGAAATGTAAAACAAAACTTTCACTTAACCTAAAAGTAAAGTTGAACATTATTAATATTATTATCGCACCATCTAATAAACACAATATTTTTTTGTCACAAAAAACTGCACTGAGCTTGCAGTTAATATATTATTATGTATATTGTTTGTCTAAGATTCGGAATTATTTAGTTAACTTAGTTGGATTACTCCATATTTACGCAGTTTTCATGGTAAATTCGACTGCGAAACGAAGAAACCCCGAAGCAACACATTTTACGATATTGAATTATTTATATTATTCATTTGCCTTTTTTTCTGAATAGAACAATTCCAAACGGAGGACTTCATTGCCTTTGAGGCATTATCAGCTAATTTACTATTAGGCTACAGAAACAGTTACTTTGGTGAAAGATTGTAATGCTTTTTTTAATGTTTTAAGGCCATAATTATGATACTCACTATTATATCCTGATAAATTATCTTCATCAGTGAGCTCCAATCCTAGAGCAGTCAAATCGGTGTCCATGTTCAAAATTGAGTCGTTCATTTCAAGTGCAGTTGGAGATAAAGAGTTCACATCCAAGTCAATCGTGGAAAGCGTGTTCGGGTTATCAGTGTTCATAGCCAGGTCAGTAGGTAAATGCAGATTCGGGGTCAGAAAATCGACAGCCAGGTCAAAAGAGAATCACAATACACACGACACACAAGATCACGAAACAAAGATGCGCAATAGTCAAAGGACGAACCAATACTAATCTATATACCTGTACTAAGCCCTAAACCACGAATTGAGTCACTTTTAATGCTATCGGTATTCCGACTTTTGAAACTTTCAAATGAATGGACGTCGTCATCAAAGTCGCCGCCATCCATTGACGCCATTGTCTTTATACATGCCAGATGTCAACTTAAACTAGTACCGAAATCGTTAGGTTATGCCGATAAAAACTTTTGCGTGTGAATTTCATCTATCTGTTGAAAGGGGCATCGTCATTAGAAGTAGCCGCCATCCATTGTTTCCATTGTCTTGGTTCATTCAGGTACCAGTAGTCAACTTTAACTGCCTACATCGGAAGGTTAAACTGATAAGGATCTTTTGTGTAAATTCCATTTATTCGCCATTGAAGTCGCCGCAATTTTCTATCTTAAATTTACGCCGTCAACAAAGTCACCACCATCCATTGTATCTATTTTGTTTTCATACAGATAAGGTCATTTGGGTGTGTTTATCGACTGAAACATACATCTATATTTGCCTCGTCAAACAAATGCAATTACATCGGTATTTTTATTTATTGCATTTTTTCTAACCCAGTCCTTTTCACTGTACCTAACCGTGTGTATATTAGTAAATAATGTACGCTGAAAAAGTTTCAGTTTTTCCAAGTATAAAAACTTTAATTGAAGTATTTTTATAGTACCTGTACGTACAGGTGTAGTGAGAAATTACTTGCCTTCGGAAACGTTCGTAAACACATGCTGTTTCAGGCAGTGTCACCGAGTCTGACTGAAGTAGCATGACAGCTATTACTGTCAGTCTCAGTGAGATAGACTGAAACAGCATGACGTTGACGAACGTTTCCGAAGGCAAGTCATTTCTCACTACATCTGTACTGTATACATGTACTTACCTACATCTAAATAAATGCACTAGATCTGTCTGTTCACTAAAACTCAAAAACCATCAAACATTTGTATACATTATTACGCATACTCCTTATATTATTTACGAACTTAAATATTTCGGTATAACATGTAATTTCGCTGGTTAGAAACAAATGCTGCATACCGCCATCCATTACCCCTGTAAAGTCGTTATAATCTTACAAAGAATATAAACACCATTTTGAATCACGCCAAAATAAACCGTACATGCGCGGGCTAAGGTCCATATTAAATATGTATATTTTTTTGAGTTTCGTTATTCTAGTAGAGCTCAAAATGCAACACGCTTCGCCCACTGAATCACAACACGTTGGCGTGATTCTTAAAAGTACCGTAAATAGTAATATTTTGTCTGGAAATGGTAATATTGCATTTTAATATTTATTTACATTTCATTACAGTTGTTAGATAATGAAAAAATACTTACGAAAACCTGAATTCTGAATTTTTTGTTTAGCGTTCATAAAAAGTAGAATACAGGAATAATATACTATACATATGTATAAGGTATTTTAGCCTCATGTTTTAACTATGTCAAATGGGCAATATTAAGTCCATAAGTTTAAAAATGTTGGAGATAAACGACTAAACAAAATAACGCAACACGTGCGTGATCAGTGGCTAAGCGGCGTTGCAAAATCACGCATACGCTGCGTGATTAGCGCTGAATGGGTTAAGCACAAGGCCAATAATTTCGCATAGCAAATCAAATATTTACTTGACCTTAAATTATTATCAAGTAACTTTTTACTACTTATAGTCAAAGGATATTATGTGATTTACTTATGTTGTATAGGCATTGGCATTTTTAATGTTTTTAAGCCGTGTTTTAGACAAATTTAGCCATACAATCGTATTTTCAAACAAAACTTTAGATTGTGGAATCCCACATTAATTCCAACTGTATCAGCGAAACTATCGGCTGTAATCGTCATTCGCATCCCTGAGACCACTTCATATTATTCTTACGCGTGTACACATTGGCTATCGAAATGTTAAAAACAAAGGTAACAAAGTTTGTGGTAATGTATGTCAAGTAATACTCAAATAATGTTCCAGAGATTTATTACTTAAATGAATGATTCTATTTTTACATCTGTTATTGTTATAATATAGTTCATATTTTCTTTATGATTATTTGTATCATTGAACTGAAAAATTAAATACATACAAAACCTATGCAAGATAACTTAATAACCTGGGTGACCATGGACCTAAGTATGTCGCAGCATTTCTAAAAACTAAATTCATAAGAAAATTCTCACTTTTGGTTAGTAACATGGTTCTAATTTCGAAGGTAGCCTTGATTTGACTGTACGGGATCAAGAGTGAAGTTGTAATTCATACTTAAGAATCTTGTGTTATGATACTTGTGATTTTTATATCATACAATATTTTGTAAAAGTCAAATTACAAGTTTATTTATCTTATGAAATATTTATGCATGTAGTTGTTAAAATGCTTATGAGATTTTAAATAAATATTTCTTAATAAAACATGTTGTTTTAATTATAAAAAAATTTATGACTATTTAAATTACATTCCATTCCAGTCTTTCTTAGGTTATTTTCACGCCTAAATAACATAAGTTTACACAACACAGCAAAACTGCACCTTTGCCATCATTGGCGTTCAATGGTGTTGGGAGTTATCTTTTGGGCGATGATTTTTCCATAGCCACCACGCCCACCATCATAGTCTGTTCTGTATTCATCCCGCACCTGAAATAATTAAGAATACAATTACAAAATGACTGCCTTCTTATTAGGTTTCCACAGCTAAAATCCTTCCTAAATTTGTATACAATAATGAAACTTAAAAAGCAAATAAGGGGTTACAATTACAAGTACGTATTTATGAACAATTGTTGCTGAATGGTGTATATAAAACAATATGTACCAATGGACAAAACATAAGAAGGATTTTTTTGTAAAATAAATTGTTGTAAAGTGGCAATATTTGACTGGATAAAATTATTGTACTGATCACAGTGATCACTCTTTGTAGGTAACCTTGTTGCACTGACCAAGTGACCAGTAAAGTTCATGATCCAATCGTACACACCTGCATGTGCAACCTTAGTACAATTTGTTTCATGGATCTATTTTCTTTACCTGTGCATCCGAATCAGTTAAGTATTTACATATATTTATAAGAAAAATAACTCATATCTAACATTTCACTGCAAAAGTAAAAATATAACAATAAAACATGCAATTTCTTCGTCCCGCATGATACACTTTCCCACTTAAGACACATTTTTTGTCGGTACCAACCTACAAAATCGTATTAACAGGGTTTCACTGTATTCATGTTCATGATAAAGGAAACAAATATGGATATGTACAATCATAATAAGTCAGTCTCCTTAGCCTATTTGGTAGTGACCCTGGTAGTGCAGCTGGAGGCTCCAGGTTCGAATCCCGGCGAGGGCATTCTTTGTGTAATTATTTATCACAAATGTTTGTTCCTTGGTCATGGCTGTCTATGTATTTAAGTATCTATTATATATATCATTGCTTGGTATCCACATCACAAGCCTTAATTGAGCTTACCATGGGACTAGGTTGATTTGTGTAAGATGTCCCAAGATATTTATTAAGATATTTGTTTATTTAATAAATAGGGAATGTAGTGACTTACTTGTCCACCTGTTTTCCCACGCCCATACTGCCGTCCCTCAATAAAACCTGCATCCCAGTCACATCTGATTATTCTGTCATCCAATCTTGTACCATTAATATATCTGCAAATTTTTAAACATACTTTAATTTACATCTGCAAATAACACTCAATTCTTTAGACAACATCAAAGAGACCAGGAAAACGAATGTGTTCTGATTTCAACTAGGTACATTAGTTAATCATACAATTTACATGCTTTGCTTATAAATAAGCACTTTATGAAAACCAAAAAGATTCTCTTTTACTGTGATATAAAACAACTTTATGTAAGTTTCCATATCTAAACAACACATACTTGTTATGTGAACAAAAAATATTATACAATATACTGAAAAAAATCTTACAACCTAAATTAGCAATTTAGATTTTTTCTAATATAGGCATTATAAAATAGGCTTATAAATATTTATTTTGTGGAATTTTAATTACTTCAGGTATATAGACAGACAGGTAGAGACTATGCAACAAACTGAATTGATGACCATTGTGGAAGGGTTCATGATTACAACCAAATTACAGTCTTAGAATAAGTTATTGTAGTTTAAAATAAAGATACAAAATAATGTTAAACCAATATTATTATTGCATTTACCTCATACAATTTTCTGCATCTTCTCTAGCATAATATTCAACAAAACAGAAACCACAAGGAGTCTTCTTGTACTTATCCAAACCCATAATAATTCTTCTGATATCACCGCACCGAGAAAACAGCTCATATATTTGCTCTTCTGTTGTATAAAAAGACAGATTTCCTATGTAAAGAGTTGCGGACAAACGTAGTAACTTCTCCTGTTCACTTCTGGAACCCTGGATATAAAAGCATTACCCATATGTATGACTATTTTTGAGCATTATCCTAAATTTACAATTCAGTGATGTCTATTTGCTTGGCATACCTTGAAATGTTGATCACGGTAGGAACTTATTTCAATCGAAGAGTTCATGGAATCATAACCTCGCTTCATTTTGTATTGAAACTTAAGTTTTACTTGAACTAAAACAATTTAAAAATAATTGTTAAATGACGACTTCACTATTGAAGTTTAAATTAAACACTATGTCCAGTTAATATCAATCTACTTTTTGACACGAAGCAAAAAAGCTAAGCATTCACGAAATTTCGTTTCGTTTCGATACTTTCGGTTCGCTTCGCGTTGGTTGGATAATGACATTACAGTGGCGTTTATGAAGTTTGCTTTGTGTATGTTACAACCAAAGAGAAGCCGCAGAAGGAAAGGATGTATCGACGATACAATAAATCACATGTGATTTTAAGGCCGTTCCCCACTCATGTGTAAAACGCGGCGCGAATCCAACTTCATACTTCGTGGCTTCGGGCCATTAAAGGAGGAATACAGGTAATAATAATTTTAATTGATTGAAAAGAAACGGGTTGTTTCATAAGATTTGCGTACATACATACGATGATCGATGATAAACCTCATGACAAACCACTAAAGTGACCATTCAAATTTTCTACGAGACACAAACCCTTCTTGTACGCCTTTATAAGGTTTTGTGTCTCATAGACAATATTTTAAACATTCGCCCTACAATAAAA